>JAGKTI010004286.1:525-25128 GCA_018397915.1 Birgus latro
ACTGCTTCAACCTTTTTTCTAGCTGTTTTACTTAAGAACCATGCATGGAAAAATTAAACAGGAAGCAGGAAATTATGATTAACATTTTCGGTAATTTTTCAACACATGTACAGCATGATGAAAACAGGTTAGGCATGAAGTTAGGGTACTTACGAACAAAAAGCGGCCATCCTGATGTAATAACCCACTCTATCATCTCAGACTCTGACAGGAAGACGTTGCACCTGACACACCTTTCCACTTGAGAATCACCAGCACTTCTCACCAACACTTTCACCAAGGTTTTTTTTTTATAACTGGAATAACATCACTTCACTGCACTGTACACAACAGTAAATTCCCGTGTGGTCTAGTGACGATCCATGGAGCCTTGTGAACTTCTCAGCGCCAGCTTTCAGCTCCGTTCCACGTACCAACACACCAGCAGCACGTTGTTGTCGATACGAAATCAACGTGGAGCGGTCGATGTTTGCATACTTAGGAGTAAACATCACCTTCCTCTGCACGTTTTGTCTGGTCTTCGATGCGAAATCAGCCGTGTACTGCTGTAGTTTGTCTCGGGACTTCTTGATATCAAACAAGGTGGAGCGAGGGAGGTTGAACTCATGTAAGATGCGCCCTGTTGACCAGCCGGCGTCCACCTTGTCCAATATCTGCCTCTTCTTCTCCAGAGTCAGAACCACTTTCTTCCTCTTCTCAGGAGGCGGGGGCATCATCACACACATGATGAAGAAGGTGAAGAGCAGTATCAAGCACTGTAGGAAGTAGGGTATCACCACAAAAGCAATCACTTCAGCCGCCATTTTCGGAGTTGTTCACGAGGGAGGAGGGGAGTGGGTAATGGCGACCGATAGTGGCGCCACGAGTGTAAACAGAGCAGATCAGCGCACGCGGGAAATTCAAACTGACGCGGTCCCAAAAATATCGAAAATTAATCGATTTTTTTTTTTTTTTTTGCATTTTGGGGGTTGGGCAGCCCAGAATATCCGAATAGTGAGTATGTCCGAGTATTGGACGTCCGAATATTAGAGGGATTACTGTATATCAACATATGGCACCTTCCTTTACGACATTACCACCTCATCACTCCTCTTTGTTTCTTCCTTTGTTCTCCACCTCAGGAATCACTTTCACTGTGAATTTCGTCATTGGAGAGACTGTGCCGCGACATGTCGTTTTACTGGCCAAGTCACTGGTAACAGGTGAATTGCTGAGAAAATCGCATGTGGCAGGGGAGAGGGGAGCAGGTGGGGCCAGGCAGTATCCTCATCT
The DNA here is from genome assembly GCA_018397915.1 of Birgus latro. Classification (NCBI taxonomy): domain Eukaryota; kingdom Metazoa; phylum Arthropoda; class Malacostraca; order Decapoda; family Coenobitidae; genus Birgus; species Birgus latro. Next base: position 1,798 of record JAGKTI010004286.1, read on the forward strand.
GATGCCAGGTAGAGGAAGGTCTCCCACGTATGCCTACCAAAATCACCCGTGAAACTTGAAAAATGTGCAAATGACAGACCTTGCAATTGCATAATGTATGGGTACGTCGTCGGGTGTCACTGTGACAAAATGTTGTGACGTACCCATCCGTCGTCGGGATGCCTCAGATTAAGGATAGAAAAGATGTAGGTTTGTTCACCGGGTGGATCAGTGAAAGGAGAGGAGAGCCAAAGGTGGTGATGAACACTGAAAGCTCCTAGAATGGAGATTTCAGAGAAAGGAGAAATGGATAGAATGTGTTATATTGTAGAAGTAAGATAGTTGAAGTTTTGATAGTAGCATTAGGGGATAAGTAAACAGCGCAGATATATTTACTCAGAGAATGACACGAGGGACGAAGCCAAAGAGTAGAGAATTCAGAAGAATCAATAAAAGAGTTTGTTGTCAGTTGCCTCAGACAGCTGAGTCTCGGTTAAAAAAAAAAAGGCGTGGTTTTAGAGGAAAGGTTGTGTTCAACAGAGAGAAAGAGAAAAGGTCGCAAATGTTGCAGAAATGAAGAAGAGGTGAGTCAGACAGTGACTCCAGGCAGCTCGTTGCTTTGTCACCAGGAGAGGGGCAGATGATGGGGGCATTTATGGTCCCCCCCTCCTGGGGACTCCGAGGTATGGTTAATGTGCGCCATTTTCCTTTTCTAATTTTGAAAAGGAAGTGTAGTGTGTACTGTGCATATAGATTGGTGTTGACAGTTAGAGAAACTTGTATTGGAGAGCATGCTGCCCTACTCTCTGTGTTACTGAAACACTGAAAAAGTTCAGCAAAGGGGGATGGTCAGGAACTAGTCCCATGGGCTGATGAAACGAGAGCTCCAGCTCTCCCTGTCATAAGCTTTCCATCCACCTTAAGAGTACTGCCCTGCTCAACTGGTGCTATTAATCTACTCCCAGGGGAAAAGGCATGGAAAGGTGGCGCAATGGATGCAACTTCATCTGAGCATTTGCCATTAAAGTATTTATAAAATAATGTAAGGGAGGCAACATTCCTTCATACTTTTATGGGAGGTATTTTATTTGTAACAGTAAGGTTATTAATAATTCTAACACCTTTATTCTGAATTTTTTCTAGCTGTTATTGTGCAACCTCTCCACATTCATTCCACAAGGGTGAGCAATATTCCAGCTGAGAGTACACATGACTTTTGTTAATTACAACTAACTCCTAATCAGTGACAAAGTTACAGACTCAGTACAATAATCCAAGTTTCAATGAAGGGGCTTTAGCAAGTGATCTAACATGAGAGGTCATGCTGAGGGCATTGTCAAGTGAAGCACTGAGAAATTCAATACTTTTAGAGGTAGGAATATTAATAGAACTGAAGGTAATATGGGAATCGGGCAATATCTGTCTATTAGTAAACTGAACATATTTAGTTTTCCTGGCATTAAATAAGCCAGTGTCATTTTGTCTTGATTCAGTGAATATAGATAGGTCCTTATTTATGGAGATCATTGCACTGAGTTGTGCGTTAGAGATAATAATCTTTGTGAATGGGTGCTTAAGTGTGAATGAACTGTGCAATGTTGAGTCGTCTACATATGAATGGATGGGATTTTGGGTGACAGGCAAGAGATCATTATGTGATTTAGAAATAGGGCTGGAGACAGAACTGATCCTTGTGGCACACTGGCATTAACTACGTAGAAATTGAAATATACATCATCATCTTTTACTCTTATCATTCTGCCACTGAGACATGAGGAAGTCAGAGGAATAAGAGATGACAGACCACAGCAAGGGAGTTTGGATGGCAGGGAACAGTGGCACACTCTGTCAAAAGCTTCAGAAATATCAAGGGCTACTATATGGGTTTCTCCACATTGGTCAACTGACTGATGGGTGATATGAGTTAGGACACTAAGTATATCAACAGTGGATCTTTCGTGGTGAAAACCATAGTCTAATACTAATTAAGTTGTTGGACTCAAGATATTTAACTACAATATGTCCATTATTGTGGCATGTGGCACAAGAATGAATGAACAGTTCAACGGACTCGCGGAAAATTTTTCATTTTGCTCAGACCTTCAAGGCCTTGGACTTCACCTTTGGAAATGGAATATCTAGCCAATGTATACTATTATATATGCTGTGCCCCCCCCCCTGTGTGTGTGTGTGTGTGTGTGTGTGTATGTGTGTTCTTACCTGATTGTATCTTTACAGAAATGAGGCAAGCTCGTACTGTCTTGTGTATTAAATCACTTTTATCATACATATCCCTAAATTTATGAACTGTTTTGGCACACACTATTTCCTCTGGTAGTGCAATCCACTGATCAATTACCTGATATGGGAAACAGAATTTCCTTAATTCTTCATTCTCTCTCTTTTTATGTAGCTTTTTGGAGTGTTCTCTAGCTGATGCATCCCCATAGGATATATATTCATTTATGTCTATTTTTCCCCGAGATGCCCTTATATAGCATAATCATGTCTCTTTTCTTTCCTGTAGTGTTAGTAGATTTGGTTTTTCTAATCTTTTTTTCATAGCTTAGATCCCTTAAGCTTGGTACTCATCTTGTAGCAGCCCTTTGTACTTTTTCAATCTTATCTATGTGTTTTTTTGAGATGAGGAATCCTGACTACTGATGCATACTCCATGGTTGCTCTGGTGAATGATGTCTTCATTTATATATGTGAAAGCTATTCTGATATTAGCAAGCTGTGTATACATATTACGTACCTTCTCACTGATGTGGTCAGCTGGAGATAGTCTGTTATTGATAATCACTCCTAGGTCCTTCTCCCTTTCTGATATGAGTAGGGTTGAACTTCCTATTTATAATCTCAGTCTGGTCTTTTTTCACTTTCACTAAACTTAATTACATGACAATTGTTCACGTTAAATTCCATTTCCCATTTACTGCTCCATTCATAAAGCTTATTTAATTCTTCTTGTTGAACTCTGCAAGAATCTGTGTTAGTAATTATATTCATTGTATTTTTGCATCATCAGCAAACAAATTTAGATAGCTTCCATTTCCAATGTTACTGTGTGTCGTTTATATATACTAAAAACAAAATTGGTGCCAGCACTGCGCCCTATGGAACTCCGCTAGACATTTCCCTCCATGATGAGATATTTCCCGTTAGTCTATCTATCTATCTATAGCCCGACGTCCTAATCCCGCAAAGGGGGGCCGCAGACAAGACGCCTCCAAGTCGCTCTGTCAACCACCATTTGCCTACCCTCCCCCCAGCTCACTCCCCCCTCCCTCATATACCTCTCAACGCCATCCCTCCACCTCATCCTCCCACCTGCATACACCCTCTTAGTCAAGTCTTTCATTCTCCATTCTCTCCTCATGTCCAAACCACCTCAGTGTATTTCTCCTAATCTTCTCAACCACATCCACATCCACCCCACAATATTCCTTCACTTCTTCATTCGTCAACCTGTCCCTCCATGTGCTCCTCTCAAGTAACTCATTTCCACTGCTCTCACTCTTGACTTGTTACCTTCTAGCAAGGTCCATGCCTCGCTTCCATTGGTCAGGGTAGGGATCACGATACTATCATGCAGTGACTTCTAAACTTCCACACTCACCTCCCTATTTCCCATCATTGCTTTCAGTGAACCAACAACCTTCCTTCCCTGCTGTACCCTTTCAAGTACTTCATCCCCAAAACTTCCATCCTTACTCATCACACTCCCCAAGTACTTGATGGCACTCACATTCTCCATATCCTCACCATCCAACCTCACTGTGCATTCTGTGACTTCATTCCTCTCAAACACCATAACTTAACTCTTGTTTACAATGACTTTCAGATTCCTCTTCTTACACATTGTCCCAAATTCATTCACCAAACCTTGCAACTCCCATTCATCTTCACTCAACAATACTGTATCATCAGCAAACAACAACACTGGAATCTCCCACATCTCACTCTCATTCATTAGAGCCACCCCCACATCCACTGTCCTACCTTGCACCTCCTTTACAACCCCATCCATGTATATATTAAACAGCCATGGAGACATCACACAACTCTGTTTCAGTCCCACTTTCAGATAAAAGAACTCACTTAGCTCACCATCCACTCGCACAGTAGCCCTAGCTCCTTCGTACATACTCTTCACAGCACTCAACAATTTCCCCTCCACTCCATATATTCTTAATACCTTCCACATACCTTGCCTATCTATTCTGTCATAAGTATTCTCCAAGTCCATGAAGGCAGCATACACTTTCTTTCCCTTCTCTAGATACTTCTTCACTAAACATCTTAGAATAAATATCTGATCTACACACCCTTTTCCCTTCCTAAATCCCCCTTGTTCTACTCCAACTAACTCCTCTGTTATATGACTAACCGTATCAATAAGTATTATACCATATATCTTTCCAGTCACACTAAGAAGGCAAATACCCCTATGGTTACCACATACTTCTCTTTCCCCTTTTCCTCTTTATATAAAGGAACAATCCATCCATCCATTATCCAATCCTACGCCGCCCCGCTGAGAAGCGTAGGAGCCTGGGGCTAGGCAAGTTGGTCCAGACATTTAAGATGAAAGTGACCAGCCTCACTCATCCCTGAGTGGCATTACATGAGCAATAAACCCCAACCATCCCTTGGATGTAAACCTTCTCTGGCTCAATCTGATTGGAGTGCCGTAATTACCCACTAAACCATCAGGCGCCAAAATTTGGTTATATGGTTACCACCCAGCGTAGTAAATGGTTTCCTGGTGCACAAGAAACCATTTGGCTTGTCACTCAGTGTAGAGTCACCCACAGGCAGAAAGACAAGGAAAGAATGAAGGAAAGAAAATTATACCTGATTTCCAGTCCTCTGGAACCCTACCCTCTTCCCAAGCCAATCTACACAACTTCCATATCCATTCCACAACAATCTTACCCCCATACTTCAGCATTTCATCACACACTTCATCAATTCCTGGGGCCTTTCCCATCTTGATCTTCTTCATTGCTTCCACTACTTCCGCCCTACTGATCCTCTCTCCTCTCACCTGCTCTTCTCCCAGCCATTCCCCAACCACTTATACTCGCTCTGCTCTCACTCTCTACATTCAACAAATCCTCAAAGTGCTCCTTCCATCTCCTCAATTTCTCTCTCTTTTTCACTAGCAATCTATTATTCCCATCTTTCACTCCCCTATTATTTCCCCTTTCACACTGTCTTATTTTCTTTTCTTCTTCCAAAACAATTTCTTACTCTCCCTCCATTTTACACTCAGATTCCTCCCAAACTCCTCATCCACTTTCTTACTCTCCTTCACCAATCTCTTCACCTTCTCCAGCTCACATATACCTCTCTCTCATCTTCTCCCCCACCTCTGCTTGCTAGCCATTCACTATATGCCTTTCCCGTTAGTACTGTTCTCATTTCCCTATTTCTGAGAAAATTCTGCATCCAACAATACAGGCTGCCTTGGATTCCTCATTGATGGTACAGTTTCCATAAAAGTCTTTTGTGCAGTACTTTGCCAAATGCCTTCTTGAAATCTAAATAGATAGTGTCCAACCATCCCTCTCTTTTATATAATGTTCCTGTAACTCTATCATGGTAGCTTAATGGATCAGTAACAAATGATTTTCTCTTTCTAAAACCGAACTGCCTGTCTGTTATCATGCTGTGTTCGTCTAGATGGTTTACCCAAATTTTTATCAGCCTCTTTAGTATCTTACAACACTGATCAGTGATACTGGTCAGTAGTCGAGTTGATTCTCTCTATTCCCTTTCTTGAATAGGGGTACAATGTTTGCTTGCTTTCTTCCAAACATCAGGTAGATTTTCTTGACTTAAGGATTCCTTGAATATATAATATACTGGTCTATTTAACTCTTTTGCACATTCATGTAGCACCCAACCTGAAATTTTGTGTGGACCATATGCTTTTCCTTTGTCTAATTTACATAACTCTTCCTGGACTTCTTTTTCTGATATTTGTATATCTGGTAATATGCCTTTCCTGAAGATGCTTCGCATAGCCGGTGTTGTGTGTGGGGAGCTCTTCACCAGGTGGTCTTCCCATTAATAAGTCAACAGGTAAGCTTAACTCATGGCCCAGCATCAGTTTTACTGAGGTGTAGCCGGTAGACTCATGGGATGCAAACTGATATGCCATCAGCAATACAGGTAATTTCTGGTCTCATTCTGATTGTCCATCTACGCCGTACTTGGCCAGTTCTTGTCCCAGGGTCCAGTTGAATTTTTCCACCATCCCATCTGACTGTGGCCTTAGTAGGGTTGTCCTGGTTTTCTTGATCCCCAGTAACTTGCAGAAGAACACAGCAGACTTGAAGTTTCTACCCTGGTCTGAATATAGCTCTTGTGGCATCCCAAAATGACAGAAAAACTGGTCAACCAACACCTGAGCATAAGCTGCAGCCTCTTGATCAGGGATGGCTTAGGCTTCTGGCCACTTTGTAAAGTAGTCCATTGTGACACATATATACCGGTTTCCTCTTTCAGTGAGTGGCAGAGGTCCAGCAATGTCCACCGTGACTCCTTCCATCGGTGCACCCACTTTGTACAGTTGGAGAGGTGCGCAGCAACGTTTCTTGGGTCTCTTCTTGGCACAGCATACATAACAGGCCTGACACCACTCTTCCACATCCTGCTGAATACCAATCCAGAACCTCTGTTGCAACCGGCTTAGAGTTTTCTTCATTCCCAGGTGCCCACTAGTGATATGGTCATGAGACTCATCCAAGATCTCCAACCTCATTTTCTTAGGAACCACCAGATGCCAGTACTTGCCGAGGCCATCAGGTGTTTCCCAGTGATGCTCCAGTAGTTCGTTGTTCAAACAAAAAAAGTCCCACTGACTCCAGTAGCTCTTGGTTGCAGGGCTTAACCTGGAAACTTCTTCCCAATATGGTCACACTATACTCCACTGCAGCCACTCTAGCACTGGTTGCAAATCTGCATCCTCCATCTGCATCCTCTTCAGGTCTTCTTCATTTGACGCTGGCCCTGTCACTGCAGTGCAGCTGCATTTCTTACTATGATCTTTTTTACTACATTGCCAGCACTCCGGGTCACAAGGGCGATGACTCAGTCTGTCAGCATTGCCATGTACCCACCCAGGATGGTGCTGCACCTCATAATTGTGCTGGTCCAGCTTCCCAAGCCAGCTTGCCTGTTGTCCTTCCGGATTCTTTAGTGTCTTCAGCCTCTTGAGTGCCGCATGGTCTGAACTGATGATGAAAGAGGACCCATACAAGCAGGGATGGGAGAAATCAAAGCTCTTCATCAATGCCAAGAGCTCCTTCTGGATCACACAGTAGTTCTGCTCCGGTGGGCTGAGCTTGCTGTAACATGCCACCACATACCCCTTGTCATCCTTCTTCTGTGACGGGACTCCACCAATACCATGGTCACTAGCATCACAGTCCAAGATAAATGGTTTACTCTGATCAGGATACAGCAATAAAGGAGAGCAGGCCAATGCATGCTTTTTTCGAAGGCCTTCCGAGTCATGGCAGTCCACATGAACTCCTGCCTTTTCCCCAGCAACTTGTGCAGAGGTGCAGCTATTGTTGCAAAGTCCTTGACAAATGCCGATAGTAGGTGCACAAGCCCAGGAAACTCCGTAACTCTTTCACACAAGTTGGAACCGGCCAGTTTTCCACAGCTGCCACCATCTCAGGATCAGTATGGACACCGCCCTTGCCGACAATGTGTCCCAGGTGCTTCACTTACTTCTGAAACAAGTAACACTTCTTGGGGGTCAGCTTGAGGTGTGCCATTTGGATCCTGTTGAGCACCTCCAAACAGCCTATCCAGTTTCTGGTCAGAAGTCCGTCCAAACACAATTACATCGTCCAGATGGATGAGAGCCATCTGCCAGTGCAGGCCTTCCAGTACACAATCCATGAGATGCTAAAAATTAGCTGGAGCATTGCATAGGCCAAAAGGCATTACTTTAAACTGCCATAAACCTCGCCTGTACGAAAAGGCTCTCTTCTCTTTGTCCTTCTCTACAACCTTGACCTGATGATATCCTGCCTTCATGTCTAGGGTGGAGAACCACTTGACACCTGACAGAGCATCCAGGGTGTCATCAGTTCTTAGCAAGGGGTATGCATCCTTCACTGTCATATCATTCAGGGATCGATAATCTACACAGCACCTTACTGAGCCATCCTTCTTCTTTACCAGAACCACTGATGATCCCCAAGGACCGCTAGACTTTTCTGTCACTCCTTGACTTTGGAGATTCTCCATCACCTTCTCCATTTCTTGCCGTTGGGTTGGCGCCATCCTCCACACTGGCTGTTTAATCAGGCGGTGATCCCCGGGTGTCTACACTATGTTCCACCAGATCAGTGCGTGCACCCCAGGTCTAGGTCTCCGGTGAAGACATCAGCAAATTTTATCACCAGCTGCCTCAACTTCAGCACTTGTGGGCCATCCAGGCATTGGCAACTCCATGAAAATAGGTCTTGCGAGTGGTCTGGCAGAGACCCATCTTCTTTGCTTACACTCCATTTGCAAGCCTTCCTCTGATGCCACTCAGGGTCCACCACCTGGCACAGTCCCAGAATTTCTCCCTCACTGATCTTCTGTGGTTCACAGGAGAAACTAGCCACCACAATCGGCACTTCATCTGCACCTGTTTCCACCACAGTTCCCCCCACCATCACTCCGGCCTTCATCTTGCACCAAACATCAGGTTCCACTACCCCTAGAAAGCTGTCAAAAGGGCTACTCACCTTGCACTGGAGCAACAGTTCTCATTTGGGGGGTATAACCGTAGCGCAGAGCACTGTCTCCTCACAACCAGAATTGGTACATCTCACTGCTGTGACAGGAACCCACTTTTCTCGAATCTTCAATTTCATGAAGCAGAAGTCCAGCTCACATCCCATGGATATTCAAATAGTCCAGACCAAGAAGGCAAGGATCCTCCATTTCAGCTACATAGACTGAAAGCATGGCCTCCTGCCCTGCCACTCAATCCAGACATCCAAGGGTCCCTTCAGTCCTGTGCGGTCCCCAGTTATGTCACACAATTGTTCTGATGACTCAGGCAGATACTGATGATGTAACACATCAGGCCTCACAGATGTCTGAGGCTGAATCAAACACCAGGAACACTTCTTTTCATCTATCCTTCTTTCTACTTGCACACTGTCGATTGCAGTTCTCTTGCATTTTCTCTGTGGTGGGGCTACATGGGAAAAGCTGGCTGGGTGTTGCCCCTCAACACCAGCTTCCATTAGTTTTCCGCTTCTTTTTGGTCTTCTGCAGCCTTCTACTTATCCTCCTTTTTCTTCTTTGGACACTCAGAACTGAAGTGTCCCACCATACTACATGTCCAACACGCTCTTGTTACAACTGAAGACTTCTTTGCACTGCTCTGTTGTGTGCCTTCTTCCATTTGTAACAATCCTCCTTCTTGTGTCCCGGCTTCCCAAAGAACCAGCAACGTCCTCCGGTCTTTTCCTGTTCCCTCTTCCACTTGTAGCAGTCCTTTTCTCTATGTCCTGGCTTTTCACAGTACCAGCAACTTCCTTCAAATTTTTCTGCTTCATGTACCTGCCTCTTTCTTGCCTTGAATCCTGCACTATGATCCGCCTGAAAAGTGGACGTACTGGACCTGATGCAGGACTCAAATTCTAGAGCCCTGGCTACTGCTTCTTGCATGCTTCTTGGTTGTGCCTGCTTCACTTGCACTTTAAACTCTGCACTATCAAGGGGGTTCAGGGAACAGCATGGTGGACTGAAGAGGTAAGAGAGGCTGTAACACAAAAGAAGAAAGCATATAATGAGTGAATGAGGAACAGGGGCGTCGAAGAGGCTGAGAGACGGACGAGAGAGTTATATGTAGAGAGGAGGAGAGAGGTGAAAAGATTAGTAAGAGCGAGTAAGAAGAGAGTGGATGAGGAATTTGGAAGGAATTTGAGAGCAAAGAGGAGGGAATGTAAGGAAATGTTCTGGAAGAAGGTAAAGAGAGCTAGACAGGGTACCAACGAAGTCAGTGGGGGAGTGAAAGATAAAAATGGTAGATTACTAGTGGACAAGAGAGAAAAAGTAAACAGATGGAGAGAACACTTTAATGAACTGTCGAACATAGAGAATGAAAGTAATGCAAGTATCAGTGGCTGGGGAATGGCGGGGAGAAGGAGGGTTGTGAGGAGAAAGGAAGAAATCAATAGGATGGAAGTGGTGGAAGCAATGAAGAAAGTTAAAATGGGGAAAGCCCCAGGAATTGATGGTGTGTGGTGAAATGCTGAAGCATGGGGGAGAGATAGTAATAGAATGGATGTGGAAGGTGTGCAGATTGGCTTGGGAGGAGAGTAGAGTACTGGAGGATTGGAAGTCAGGTATAATTATCCCTCTGTACAAAGGAAAAGGGGAAAAAGAAGTGTGTGGTAATCATAGGGGCATTTGCCTTCTCAGTGTAATAGGAAAAGTATATGGTAGGATACTTATTGACAGAGTTAGGGAAATTACAGAGGAACTAGTTGGAGAAGAACAGGGAGGTTTTAGGAAGGGAGAAGGCTGTGTAGACCAGATATTCATTCTTAGATCCTTAATGGAAAAGTTTCTAGAGAAGGGCAAGAAGTTGTATGCAGCCTTCATGGATCTGGAGAAAGCATATGACAGGATGGATAGACAAGGATTGTGGAAGGTATTAAGAATATGTGGAGTGGATGGAAAGTTGCTGAAGGCAGTGAAGAGTATGTATGAGGGTGCTAAGGCTGGAGTGCGTGTGGATGGCAAACTGAGTGAATCTTTCCATTTGAAGGTTGGATTGAAACAAGGATGTGTCAATGTCTCCATGGTTGTTCAATCTGTATGTGGATGGGGTCATAAAAGAGATACAAGGTCAGGCAGTGGATGTTGGAGTGGCCCTAGTGAGAGAGGGCAGTGTTTGGAAACTCCCTGTACTGTTGTTTGCAGATGATACTGTGTTGTTGAGCGAAGACGAAGGGGAGCTGCAAGGCTTGGTAGATGAGTTTGGGAGAGTGTGTAAGAAACGGAATCTAAAGGTGAATGTAGGGAAGAGTAAAGTGATGGTCTTCGAGAGAAGTGAAGCCAATGAATGTACAGTGAGATTGGATGGGAAGGATATGAAGAATGTGAGTGCATTTAAGTACTTGGGTAGTGTGATGAGTAAGGATGGAAGTCTGGAGGGTGAAGTGCTTGAAAGGGTGCAGCAGGGAAGGAAGGTTGCTGGTTCGTTGAAAGCAGTGATAAGAAACAGGGAGGTGGGCATGGAAGTGAAAAAGTTGTTACATGACAGTACTGTGATACCAACTCTAACATACAGAAGTGAAGCTTGGACCCTGTTGGAGGGACAGAAGTTAAGAGTGAGAGCAGTGGAAATGAGTTATTTGAGAGAAGCATGTGGAGTCACATGGAGAGACAGACTAACAAATGAGGAAGTGAAGGAGCGTTGTGGTGCGGTTGTGGACGTATTAGGAAGCGTTAGGAGAAACACGTTAAGGTGGTTTGGGCATGTGGAGAGGATGGAGAGTGAAAGACTGACGAGGAGAGTGTATGTGAGTGAGGTGGAGGGGGCGAGAGGGAGGGGGAGGCCGAGGATGAGATGGAATGTTGGAGTGGGGAGGTATATGAGAGAGGGGGGTGTGAGTTATGATCGTGGTAGTGAAATGACTGGGGACAGAGCAACATGGAGGCGATTTGTTTGTGGCCACCCCGTGCAGGATTGAGGCATCTGACAATAGACAGATAGATAGGTAGACTATCAAGAGCATCGATGAACTGGTCCCTCAGAAAAATAGCCAACAGGTCAGGTGCTGCTCCAGGATACACCTTGTATGATATATTCTCCAAGTCATGAGCAAGCTGCTGTAGGGATTCACCTCAAGCCCATACACGGGTCAAGAATCTTGCCTTATAAACCTCAGTCTAGTACATGGTCCTTCATCTACACTCCAGTACTTTTAGTAAGGATTGATAACTGTTCCTTTCCCCTACTGACATCTGGCCCAGAATTTCCACAGTGGCACCCTTGAGGCTAGTAGCAAGCTGCACTACCCTCTGCCTACCATCCCAACCATTCTGATCAGCAAGTAACTCAAACTGTGCAAGGTAAGCTTCCAAAGATACTCTACCATCACATTCCTGAGGTTTCTTTTTAATTACACCCTCATTATAGCCATGTACTTCCTTGATTTGGGGCCTAAAAACTGGAGCATCGTAATTAAGGCCAGGACTTCAAACTTCTGTATTCTGATTATTCAACCCTGTAATGCTACCTTTAGATTCTCGAGATCCATCAAAACTCACCGTACACTGTCCATTCTTTTCATATGCTCCCTGTACACTAACCTGAGGGCCAGCAGTGCAATATACTGTATCTCTACAACCTCAATTCTCTCACTAATTATCTTCAACTGGTTGTCTTCATGTTGTCTACACTCCATTACAATTCCCTCACTAAGTGTCTTCAGATGATTGTCAACATGCTTCACTTGGTCGTCTAGATGCAGTCTGAATTCCACCACGTTATTGCTTACCTCATACATCTGCTGCTGTAGCGCAGCGTATACTTCCTCCATCAACTGCTGCTGCTCTTCCTTCACTTCCCCCGTGAAAGCATCTAGCTGACCTTGCATCCTCCATCTGTTGCGCCTGTAATGTCTCTTGCAGATACAGTCGACCCTTGATTCTACAGACCCCAAATCAACGGACAGTATCTGCTGGCAGGGAATCGCTCTGGACACAAGTATTTTTTTTTTTTATTACAGGTACACTCACGATCAGTAATTTTGTTCAGGGGTGCCCCCTTTGTACCCCTGTATATCCAGGGAAGACGGGGGGGGGTCACGAAACGAGCTCCACCCCACCCTCTACCCCAGCTCCTTGTAAGGGGGAAAATGTGTATAATTCAGGAGGAAAATATGATACTGTATAATTGGAGTATACAATGTATAGCTATGTGTGCTAGGAATGACTATCGAGTCATTTATTACGAGAGAACAGACTCGTGAAATCAAGTAGCGATTTCACTTTTATGCTGGCTTACTTCGCCAATTCTCTAGAGTCGAGAATTTATAGACTTTCTCAACGGTACACAGCAGAGACTAGACGCTCAAGTAGGCTGTAATATTGTACCACTGACCTCTGAGAAAGTTAGTTTCTCCCCTTAACATTAAAAAAATAATAATAATAATAATCAGGATCTAGGCTGAGCCAAACTCCTAGCTAGCACAACGGGTTTAAGGATTAATGCCAAAAGCTGGCCTAAGTACCAGTCGTGATTAATATAAAGAGTTGTGCTAACGTGGAGTAGCAAAACTGTACTAAATATGTGGGAAAATTAAACACGACTGTTACATTTAACAAAGCTCAAGAAAACGAACTGTAAATTTATTGAATACAAGAAAATAAATTTATGATCAAAGAATGGGAAATGCACTCACTCAAACACTCAGACAAACAGCTAAATATCTCAAAAACTTAAGCCTAGGAAAACAAAAGGAAATACTAATCGGTAAAGATGAGACCGTGCTGAAGTCGATCACCAACAGGTGGGAGCTTTGGGAATACACGCCAATACAAGCTGAGATCTGAAATAGCTAAGAAAAGTGATCACTCGAGCTCTCGTAAAGCACAACCGCACGCTCCGTGGCTACAAGACAGACTGGGTCTGGTTTTGAGTGTCCGACGTGAGGAATGTGAGAAAGGGGTGTGGCCGTAACGGCCTGGGAGGCGGAAGCGACAATTCAGAAATTATTGCTCAGAGGAATGCACCGTCTGCACATAAAAACAATCACTCGCAAAAGAATGACGAAAGTTTTGACAACTTGATGCGAATATATGTACGCGAGCGGACGGTTGAATGAGTGAAATCTCGTGCATTTCATAATAATTCGTTCCTCCCGCAAAATCACGTGATGTCACAATTTACGTTACATAATTTTACGATGCAGAAAATTCGTGACACTCCTAACCCTCCCCCATACCCCTACTCCACCCAACCCCTCACTTGTCATTCTTAATTGGCAGTTACATCTCAAGGTAACCCCACACTTTACACTCAGTCACATTACTAATACACAAACAATATGCTAGAATATTAAAAAATATAACTATGAACACTGCAGCAAAAAAAAAAAAAAAAATGCATTACAACGTTGACAGTAAAACAAAAACGTTGACAACGGCCATACCAGGCCTCATGCGCTGGGTGTTTGTGTGTGCTTGCGTGCATACGTGTCTTTGTCTGTGTGTGTGTGTGTGTGTGTGTGTTTGTTTGTTTTTTGTGTGTTCTTACTTTACCTAATTGTTCTTACCTAATTTTATATTTACAGGAGTGAGTCAAGCTCGTACTGTCCCGTGTCTGAAACCATTTTAATCATACATCTCCTAAACCCTCCCAGTACCCCCAACGTACGATGCACATCGCCACTTTTTTTAACGCTCAGTCTCACCGACATGCATCATACGTCAGTTAATTGCAAGGCCCGTCGTTTGCACATTTTTCAAGATTCGAGGGTGATTTTTGGTAGGGATATGTGAGAGACCTTTCTCTATCTGCTGTCAAGCAGGGATACTGCCTTGCCCCACCTGATCCCCCCTCCCCCCCACACTTGGCAATTCACCTGGCCAGTAAAGACATGTTGCCCCACGGTCTCTCCAATGACAAAATTCACGCTCAAAGTGATTCCCGAGGTGTAGGACAAAGAAATAAAGTAGCTAGAGGAAAAAACAAACAGAAGTGATGAGGTGGTAATGTTGTAAAAGATGGTGCCATATGTTGGAGTTTTTGGTGAGTGAACAATGCTTATATCGCCTATATTATTGTGTGAAAACCAAAATAGTCTTGTACTACACATAAATTTGTACCAAATAATAAATAAATACGTAATTTAAAGGGCTTTAACTATACTAGTAGCGTTTGTCTCATTCTCTTATGCCCCGCCCCCTACTGATGCCCCGCCCACTTCCAACTCTACTCTTCGCTGATTGGCTGAGATAATTATTATTCTTATTAGAATAATAAGCCTTACTACGAAATAGTATCGTATTATTTACTTTTACTTTGAATTCATTCCTGTATGACAAACGAAGCACTAAAATTTGCTAACTGAATCAAAACCAGTTTGAAAAGAAACAGCCCGCCTCCTCCCGCGACGGCAGTTGAAGTTTTGGCACCAAGAAACTTCGGAGCTTGGCAATAACACATCGCAGCTGTCCCGCTGTTAAACATATTAAGTCATCTACCTGTCATGTCTGTTAAGTTACCACGGTTTCATAACCATATTGTAATTTTCTATATTTCCTACATTTCGTTAAAATTAGAGGGTTCGAATACAAAAGTAGGAAAACGAAACGTCACTGGCGTCGCCTACTCAGTACAGTATAATTATTTATACAGTATAAATATTTATAGCAACAATGCCGTATAAGAAATTTGATTCTTTACACGTGAAGTCATTTAAATCTTTTAGAGGGAAAAGGGTTGTGTGTGTGTGTGTGTGTGTGTGTGTGTGTGTGTGTGTGTGTGTGTGTGTGTGTGTGTGTGTGTGTGTGTGTGTGTGTGTATACCAAATATAATGAAAAAAGTCAAAACACTAAGTTCTTTGTAGAATGTATACCTTTTTATTTTCATAGTAACTTTCGTTACTTCGCAAACCTTTCAGACCGATGACGGCCCTTGGTACTTTTTTCCAAAATCCTTTACTACAAAACATCTTTCCTAGTTAAATGGAAAAGATATAATCGCAGTTAAGTGGTTAAGAAAAATTTTTGTTGCTGGGATTAGTGACACCTAACATGTTTACACGCTGCTGGCACGGGCAAGACTGGCTGAGGATTCTTACTAGGGCTGGCGGGTGAATGGGCGGGGCCAAGGGGGCAAGGCACAAAAGAAACATTCAAACGCGAACAGTATAGTTAACCCTCCCACAGTTCTTTTTTTTTTGAAGCCAGGTATCCTGAGAGAGAAAGGAAAGGTAAGGCTGACTGTCACCTGTAGCAACATTTATAAGCTCAGGAGTGCAATTTCTCTATGAATTTTCAAAGTTTCTCACCAAAAGCGGAGGTTTGAACCAAAAAAAGACAAGTTGAAAATTGGTCGGGTTCTGAGGGTAAAAAAGGAGTCGGGACTGGGCGGGTTAAATTTATTAATTGTTTTGGCACACTTTCGTTCAGTAGTGCATTCCACTGATCAATTGCCTTATTTGGGAAACTAAATTTCCTTACGTCTTTATCACCTTTTTTTTTATGCAGTTTTTTGCAGTGTCCTCTTGCTGATGCTTCCCCATAGGTTACACATTCATTTATGCCTACTTTCTCCTTCACTGATATGCATTAATATAACATAATCATGTCTCCTGTTTTCTTTCTCTCCTGTAGTGTTGGCAGATTCAGTTTTTCTAGTCTTTCTTCATAGCTTAGATCCCTTAAGCTTGGTACCCATCTTGTAGAAGCCCTTTGAACCCTTTGTGTGTGTGTGTGTGTGTGTGTGTGTGTGTGTGTGTGTGTGTGTGTGTGTGTGTCCAAAGCAGTGCACCCAACACGTGAGGCCTGAGGTGGCCTTTGTTACCGTTTTTGTTTTACTGTCACCGTCATAATGCATTACAGAGATAGCCCGATTATCAGGGCTATATGGTGTGAAGGGGTGACTGAATAGTCTGAAATCACGATTAATCCAGCGGAAACAAAAAACAAGTACTGTCAGACTGATTTATTTACCAGTAAATGTACATCAACGTAGCTGAAAGACCTTACCAAATCTTTGCATATGCATCCTGCCTGCTTCTGTATTTTTCTAGTTTCAGTTTGGTAAATTTCTTTATCTTGCTGAAAAATTTCCTCCCTGTTATTATCGTCATGTTCCTGAAGCTGTACTACGATTGTTTCCAGCACAATGGAAGAAACTCAACATATTCAAGTGTGGATTTTGTTTCCCAACTTCCAAACTGGAGATTAAGTTAGGTTAAATTATTAGGTGCAGTTACGCTAGGTTAGGCCAGGTTTGGTTAAACAACTAGATCAGAACAGTACCTTCCGCCATAATGTTAACTAACAACAAGAGTTGTCACACCAGCAAAACAGCTAAAAACAACCGGGAAACAGATTAAACAAGAAATGTTTATTTGCCAACCCAGAAATAATCAGAAAAACATAACAGAATATCAGGATGAACTGATTTGGTAAGGTGCTTTTACTGCTTACAGTAAAGCGTGAGTTTAGCCCCTCAATGGCAGAGTTCAAAAATTTGCGTGCTCCCGTGGCAGGTCTTGGAATCATTTTTTCTAAGTTCTAAAATCAGTTTCTTTTTTTTACAAATGTGGCTTGACTCGTCTGATGCATTTTTTTTTTTTTTTTTTTTGTCCCAACCCATCTTTTGATTTGCTATCAATCGTGAAAGAATAAAATTAGGTAGGGCGCATGTTACATTAGCATTTAAACATATTGACGAAAACATCTGGGATGAAGTGACCGCCTGCTTGGGACAGTAGAGTAGGGTCGTGTAAACATACCAGTGACCTTCGATCCCTTCCCATAATTGCTCACAGTTTTTTATAGCTCTAACTCACCGTCACTGACATTGGTACAGTAAAGCATCGTTCAAGGCTGACAGTTATGAAGGAGATAATGGAATACATTATTGTTTGCATAAATACTCTCTCTTTCACACACACACACTTAAGAATGAACAAAAGAATGAACATAATGTACACTTAACTAAAAGACACAGAAATAACTGTATGCTCTGTCAGTCTAAAATGGGAAGTGCGATATCTAAGGAAGAATGTGAACCTGAATGCTGACTTAAGAGAACATGTGAGATGGTAATTTTTTTCTGATCAGCAAACATTTCTGTTCCATTTCGTCCCCTAAAATTGTGAAACCAATATGTTTTCGTCAAAGCATACAGCCTAAAGACTTCACCAGTTCAATTCATATTCCTCTAGTTTGTTTTCTGTATTTTTCTACTTTGAATTTGGTAATGATTACCTTCTCTTGCTGAAAGATTTCCTCCTTTATCATGATCATCACGTTCTTTAGGCTGTACCTACGACTGTTTCCGGCATAATGGAAGAAACTTATTCAACGTAATAAGAAGTGGATTTCAATTAGAAGTGGATTTTGTTTTCCAATTCTCCAACTGAAGCCCAGGTTAGGATAGGTTAAATTATTAGGTAGTTAAGAAATGTTAGGCTAGGTTAGGTTATCAGTCGCCTAACCAGACTCCTCCCTGCCACCCATGTGATCGAGTTGTGAGCAGGAGGTGTGGGTGGGGGGACAGACTCACACTGGTTTACCCGTGCCTCGCTCGCTAGCATTTTTTTTTTTTCCTTGGGGCTTAATGGCCATCGTCCTCTTGGGGGACATTAGGCCAACCAAGATGTATTTTCAAAGGTGTTTAGGGCAGCCTCACGCCACTATCGTCCGAGCTTTCACCGCAGTCGTGGCGGGAGCATGTGGTAGAATGCTCTAAGATCGGCTAGACGTGCCTCCTCCCCACGAATGATCAGGATGGGTCTGATCGCCTCACCCATGTCGGCAGCCCGAAGCAGGTCGTAGAGGGTGGTGTAGGTCGTGGCTCCGAGCTGGTACGACCGGGTGTGGGCATCGAGGGTCAGGAGGTGGCGGTAGGAGGCTACGTCTAGCCGATCCTTAAGGTCGATTATTGGAGGGCGAGATGGAGGGCCCTCTGCTGCTGGAGGAGGGGAGGACCCACTAATCTCCTCCTCGGCCGAGGAGCCGGTCGACGCTTCCTCGGCCATGGAGGCAGTATCTGAAGAATCCTGCCCCTCCTCCGTCATCGCTGGCTGTTCGTGGATTTCTGCCGTGGTCTCAGTCGTAGTCCTTGAGATTGCCGGGTTGTCAACAGGAGTGGCAGTTTCCCTGTTGAGGGGAGCCTCAAGTCGCAGCCTCTTCCTCGGGGTCTGACGAGGGGCAGCAGATCGTCGCTGCCGGGCCCTACGCCCCCGTCGGCGAGGAATCGAGTGTATATCGCGGGCGAAGCACTCGGGGATGACAAGGGAGGGCAGCCCATTCTCCTCAAAAATCCTAGGGAGGAGAATGCGCAAAGCCCCCTTATCACCCCCACAAAAAGCCTTCGCCGTCGCGACACACATCTCCACGAGTAGATTTAGTTGTTTGGGATTCCCAGGATCCCAAGCCCAATGTCCCTGGGCCGTGAGACGTCGCCGTGCATAAGCAGAGCCCTGCACAGCCACACCTCCCGATCCAGTAACATCCCGGGCCTCAGGACCCTTTGGGGTCCCAAACAAACTACATTCCACCCGCTCTCCATCACCTAGGGAGCGTTGGAGGTGGCGTGGATTCGGCTTAACGATCGCCGAGCGGTGCACAAAAACATCAACACCAGTATCCTGGCGTTTGATGAACCCGTACCCCGCACTCACGTTAAATCAAATCACCCTCACCTTGATCTTCTGGGCTGCAGGAACCTGTGGCTGACTTGTAGCCCCCCTCAACGGGTCGCAGGCATTGTCAGCACTGACGTCTGGCATGGTCGGCTGCTGGCTCCTCTCTCCGATCTCGCTAGCAACCGGATGCTTCGTATTTAAACCGGAGCTATCGTACGAATAATTCTATGTATTACCGTACCACTGAACCATTCAGTCACGGCCCAGGTATACCGAAGGCTGGATAATCCGAGCCTGGATAATCGAGCTTTCACTGTAATAACATTGCTGCAGCGTGTTGAGTTATATTCTTTTAACATAACCTAGTGTTCTGTGTTTGTATTAGTAGTGGGACCAAGAGTGTTAAGCATGAAATCAACCTGAGATGTAACTGCCAGTTAAAAATGACGGGTGGGGTCGGGGATGGTAGTGGTATGGGGGAGGGTTGGGAGCTGGGGTGGAGGCGGATGGAGCTCGTTTGTCCCCCGCTTTCCTTTTCCCTGGTTATACAGGGGTAGGAAAGGGGCGCCCCTGGATAGAAATTAGTGATTGTGAGTGTACATCTTTTTTCATTTCTAACTACATACAGTATTTCTCTCTACAGGTACAAAAAGAAATGATACTGTAGTTGAACATAAAAAATTACTGAAACACAGTACTGTATTGTACTGCACAGTACATCATGAAGCAAGTCATAATATAATGGGTCCATAGAAAACAGGGTATTGTGAGGTAAACTAGTCCGCAATAGCGTCGCTACACCTCTTCTTCGATACCATCGTATTTCTTTTGCTATTTTTCGAGTCTTAGGCTACTTTTCCCCTCATTTTCAAGCAGCAGACTTTTTCAAGCGATGGACACTCGTCCTCTGCTATTAGTCCGTTGACTGGAGGGTCAACTGTATTTATATCGTTCTTTCTGTTCTTTGTTCTGTGACCATAATTTTTTTTTTTTAGTTCTTTCTGTCCTTTGCTCTGTGTCTATAATTGTTCTTTGAGTTCTTTCTGTCCTTCATTTTCAGCCTGTAATTGTTCAGTCTGTAATTGTTCTTTGAGTTCTTTCTCTGAAGCTTGTAATAGTTTCATTATTGCAGCCAGAGACACCTCCTCCTCCTGTCCAGCTTGGATCCTTGTCTGCACACCCCCTTGCTTCAAGTCAAAGATCAGACTCACTGCAGAACTTCTAAAAATCCCACTTCTGATACCAGTCATGCATCCCCACCCACACTGCCACAGGCTCCAACAGCAGTAGATCAGTATGGGAAGGATGTCCAGTGAGTTGTTCTTCCTAAGGTCAGACTTTCGGTGTGCAACAAGACCAGCTGAGGCGTTGTAAATAAACACTGGCTTCCTAAGTTCACTGACTTTATTTTCCAAATGTTATACTTAATGCTTCCCAACTTCACTATTTTCACAAGCATCGAAGATACACAAACTGCACTGCACTGACACAGAACTACACTCAAACTGCACTGAAAACTGACTGAACTTGCTCTAATCTCTTCCCCATCCTTGTATAAGCTTCCTATAATCTAGTGTTCTACAGTGGGGCCCCTTGGATAGCGACTTTATTAGTCCGCCAAAATGGCCGCTATTCATGAAATCGCTACCCGAGGGGCAAACTTCTTACCTAAAAAAATTAATACAGTCCTGAACTCCTTCAGCTATACCCCTAATTTCCTCCATTACCCATCAGTATCACATCATATTTCTTCAGTACTGTAATAAGATAAACGTATACCACATATTCAAAAAATTATCTTTTTCTTTTCCTCCACGCAGTATTGTTTCTTTGGCTCGCCACACATGTATTGTCTGGCCTTTTCGGTCACTTTTACATTACCAGCACTTCCTGTTTTTTCCCTGGGCCATCACCACCATTTGGGCCAGCCCCCGAAGTTGAAGCCATGATATTAGAACACTCAGTAGCCAGACAATAAATGGAAGGTCACAAAAATCTTTAACAATGGCGAGACTGTGACAAGTTAAATGAATGCATGGTGCGTGGATAGACAAACACTCTTCTTCTTCTTCTTGGGGTAACTGCGGGAAGGTTCACCTTCCACCCATCAGTATTGCCTAGATACTGGCATTCCCCCAAGAGAAAAGTAAAGGTAAAGGAAAAATTTAAAACTGTAAAATTTGGTAGAAGAGAGACAGTTGGAGATTACTTATAAGAAAAGCTTAAGATACGTAATTTCACTCCACACGGGTCAATGAACTGAATGACGATAGACCCGCACTCACTATCAGTGTTACCAGGGTCCGAACTTGGCAACTCTGCCCACCTGCTCGCTACATGTTAAATGCCAAGCGGATTTACGCTAACCGTGCAGCATTAATCGCTATGAGATAGCTTCATTCCTGTCGCTATCCATGGATTCACTACTTAAAAAAACGATATCTGAGGAGCTCCACTGTACATTTCTCCACAGTGCTAGTTTATTCCAGAAAGAGAGCATTGGTTACAACAGTTACCAACACGGAGACATCTGAAACATGCCAGGGTTTTCTTACACTGCATAACAATCTAAATTATTTAACATACAAACTTAAATTACATAATTTAACAATCACATAAATAAAACATTATAGAGAAAAAGAGCACAAAAATTAATGCACAACTTACAAAATAACTACGGTCACAAACAGCAAGCTAACTGGCATCTCTGACTCGTTTCGGAACTACGGTAAACATCAGGAATTCTCCAGAATAATCTAGCTAGCAATCCAGCTTCTCAACAATATTCAGCCTATAGACCAGTTGATGGATGCATGTGTTGCAACATCTTAGTGCTCCTTATTATCATATTTGGTTTTCACACACACACACACACACACACACACACACACACACACACACACACATTTAACTAACTATAACCCACACTCTCACTTCACGAAAGAGACAAAGCATGGAAAAATCACAAAGAAACAAAAAAATACAAAGAAACACATAAAAACAGAAAGGAGACGGAAATCAACAATGATAAATACAAAAACAAGTGTAAACAAATGAAGAAAGAAACAAGGACAAAAGATGACAAAACAGAATCAAAGTCAAATACAACAGGGAGTTGAATAAAAAAAAGAAAAAAAAGAGAGTAAATGACAAGAATTTACAGAAAAAGATAAAGACACAAAGAGTGAAATAAGAGGTTGAAAGGAACAAAGATATAAAAGGACCAAAAGGAACAGACAGAAAGAATCAGATAAAGAGAGAAGATGGAGAACTCAAACAGCACAATACCCACTCCCACCAACTGGTGTAAGACAGATTATTTTGCTTTGCCCCAAGACCACCTTTGATAGGTTACTCATAAAAATGACTTTATTATACTCACCAAACCCACAACCCTTCGCGATCTATCCATCCATCATCCAATCCTACGTTGCCCCACGAGGAGCGCAGGAGCCCGGGGATAGGCAAGTTGGTCCTAACATTTAAGATGAGAGTGACCAACCTCACTCATCCCTGAGTGGCATTATGTGAGCAACAAAACCCAACCATCCCTTGGACATAAACCTTCAATGGATCAATCTGATTGGAGTGCCACAGTTACCCACTAAACCATCAGGTGCCATAATTTGGTTATATGGTTACCACCCAGTGTAGTAAATGGTTTCCTGGTGTACAGAAAACCATCCACATATATATACATACATATATATATATATACAGTAGGCGCGGAAAGTATTGATGTTTTTTTGCCGACATTTTTCTTCTTCACGTTAAGTGAAGTAGGGTCAATACTACCCTCCCCTGTGATGCGAAATGAGCTGACGCTTTTTCAACAGGACCTGGCAACCCTGCTTGATAGGTTTGTCACCACAGGAGCAGGCTCAGTAATGTTTGGGCAGCCACAGGAGGAGGATTGTCTCTGTGTGTGATGCACCACGAGGGCATGTTTTGACTCAAATAACACAGTTATTTGGTT
>JAGKTI010004286.1:30140-51538 GCA_018397915.1 Birgus latro
TATATATATATATATATATATATATATATATACACCAGTGTGCAAGATGCACACTCTGCCACTATACCACAGAGGCTCCATATACAGTATATATCAAAGATGCCTGTTGACAGCTAGGGCTCCCCAACCCCACCAGTTCCATTAGGCACTAATGACCAATGTCTTCCAATATGGCCACAACCAATAGAGCTTTTGAGTATGCACCTATCATGAAAAGGCAATGTGTAAAGGCACCTTTGGCATAAAAGGTGCCGTTAAATATTTTGAGTATACAGCCCCAGGATAACAGATTAACATGCTCTCAATGTCAAGTCCAGACTTATTAAGAAGGGGTCACAGCAAGGCAAGAAAACAATGTCTCCTATGCATGGACTGCAGCTACTTAATATCTAACTTTCTTATAGTGAGGTAGGCCAGATGTTGAAAATATAGGAAACTGTTCCTTTACACTGCACCTGTAAGTTCCATATACGGTTATCCAACTTGTACAGTATTCAGTCAATAGCTGGTATATTCAGTATATTACAGGCAGGCCCTGATACACAATCTCAAGGTGGGCAGTACCAGTATTTCACTTTAGCAGTTATTAATTTTTAACACCCTCTTCCAGTGCATGATTAGGCCCTTTATTTCAACAATTATTATGGTGGAGAAGAATGCTGCTGTCACAGATCCCAGTCAGTACAGCAGTGCTGTTCAAGAGTTGCCATCCTGAATGTCAACTGTCAATCATGACTTTGTTTCCCCAACAAGCCTTCAACCCATGCAGCTGCCTTTCCTTCACTGACTATACGAATGCAGTGATTCGGTTGCAATCACCTTCCCTGCATCCAGTGTGATCAAGTGAAGCAGTGAATGACTCTACAACGTTGAATGATCAACTCTGATGTAATTTTAAGTATCTCCATCCTCTTCCTTACACCCTGTACTGGCGAGGCACTTTCCACCGCAGGAGAGCACTGAGATGACCCTGCAGGGACAGTTGCTTGCCTGTGGTTGATAGGTCTATATGGCCAGATAGACCAGGGATACCCAAGTTAGGTCGAGATTACAACTCCTGACTTTGGTATGGCTAGATAAAGTCAAATGTGAGTAACCCTGGCAGGCCATCTGATGTATCCCATTTGGACCCATATTATAATTGTTTCAATTTACTCACTTTTGCATTTTTTTTTTTAAGCAAAAGCTGTCATAGAATGGGGCCTACCTTTATTTATTGTACAGTAAATTTACAAGAAAGCACTTTTGTAGATTATCAGAATTCACCAGTCCCATACCCCAACACTGCCTGCCTAATTTAACGTAAGATTATCTGGCATAACATGTAAACAAAAAACAAACAAAAAGACTCACTGAAGTTGTTACTGACACCGTAATACTTAGAGTCTTTCCTTAATTCAATATACAGTAATAGTATGGTATTAGACTGAACAAGGTCACAGTTAATGCATTCAGACAGTAGAAGTATTTTGTTTTTTCCATCACCATGAGACCCCACAATACCACATTCAAAACAAGAATGCTTCTTTTCATTGAGTGACTATCTTCTGTTTACTTCTGAACACTTTAACACATTAATCATACCTGAACTTCTTCACTCCTGAGTGAACTACTAGGTGCTTGGTAGGATCACTTTTTATTTTTTTAAACAAATCACCAAATTAATCACATCTGGACTTTTTTACTCTTGCATAAAATGTTAAGTGCTAAGTCCATCTTTCTGGCAAAACTGTTTAGTATATTCATCACACCTAAACATCTCTGAATGTATAATCGTACTGAGTCAGGTGGTGATTACACTCACACAGGTTACCACATTTACTGCATCTGAATTCCTACACTCCAGAATGAATCTTTAGATGTTTGGTGAGGTCACTTTTCTTACCAAACAATTTGCCACATACATTACACAAGAAGTTCTTATCCCCTGAATGAATTAGTCGGTGCTCGGAGAGATGGCTTCTACGTCCAAACAATTTACCACATTCATCACATATGAATGTCTTAATTCCTGAATGATGTATTACTAGGTGCCTTTTAAGGTCACTTTTCTGTCGGAATAGTTTGCCACATTCATCACACTTGAATTTCTTTTCTCCTGAATGAATTGTTTGATGACTGTTAAGGTTGCTCTTAGTACCAAACACTTTGCCACATTCATCGCACATGAACTTTCGCTCTCCTGAGTGTACCAGATGATGATCAATGAGGTGGCTATTACGACTAAACAGTTTACCACATTCATTACAACTGAATTTCTTTAATCCAGAATGAATTCGTAAGTGTCTCGTGAGGTCACTCTTCCAGCCAAACATTTTCCCACATTCATCACATCTAAAATTCTTTATTCCTGAATGACTTACTAAGTGCCTGGTGAGGCTACTTTTAAGACTAAACTGTTTACCACACTCATCACACATGAACTTCTTCACCTCTGAATGAATAAAAAAATGACAAGTGAGTTCATTTTTACTATGACACTCTTTACTACATTCACTACACTGAAGTTCTAAATATTTAAAGTTATCACCTTCAGCTGATTCAATGTCAGCATCTTGGACAATCCCATCACTGACAAACATTTCCTCTTTCACCTCACACTCTAACTTCACATTTGGTTCTTCCTTAACCACTGCCATTCCGTCTGCATTCCCTTCATACTCTACCTTCACATCTGGCTCTTCCTACATCACCCATCCCGGCTTTTGTAATGTGTTCCAGGATAGTCAACTCTCCACTCTGCTCCACTCCACTACTTGCTGTACTATTTGCAACCAATATAATCAGACTCAATACTATGTACACAAAAATGTTCCTATTCCTCCTGAACAATAAATGCCAATTCATACAAAACTACCACTGAACAACATATAAAATATACAGATCAATATTACTGAATCATTACTGTCAACATAGATTTATATTATCACTTTACTTCTCATATTAAATTTTGTCCTCTAGTTTCCACTTGCTCCACTATTAAAACCACAAGTACAAAGGATACAATGTCTGAATTATTCAGGCACCTACCAAGTGAAATATCAGATGATTTCTATCTTTTATAATGAATAGCATAACATAAACTGCTGGTTGAGATACCTCATGCAGGATGAGCTTGACAAGATCAAACCCTCTGAGCAACAGCACAAGAGTGACTTCTTTCCAGTCTGACCTTAGCATTTATTACTCAACCATCTCACAGATGACCATACTGTTGATAGGTGTGCTTCACTGATCTGACTTCAGGTGTAGCCCTGGAAAAAGAGCTGCTATTAGATCAGCATCTCTATGAATCCGATAACACTGTACACTGCTTTAAGCACAAACAGTCTGGAGGGTCAACATGAAGATCTGAGTCCTTACACAACCATTACCTTACAAACTGGATAAGCAGAGTCCACATCAGCTCCTCTGGTGCACTGAATGTTGGTTGCCTTGTACATTAAATCACTCTCTAGCTGCTCTCTCATCACTTACCTGAAACAAAACACAGTTATATATACATCAACTGGTGAATGAATTCTTCAAGGCAAAGGAACTACAGTACATGGGCTTCAGTGGTTTGACACCCACAGATTACAATATGCAATACTTGAGATAAGGTCCAAGATAGCAAAGTGTTTCAGATACAGGCATTCCTTGCTATACAATAACCCTATATGTGATACTCCATCTTAGCGATGTAAAAAAAATTAGCACCCTCCCCCGCCTACCGATGACCAGTCCACAGTTATCCGATGGATTGTTTTGAATCAGGCACACCAGGCGGGCAGCTGCGCCCCGCAAGATGGCCGACTTTGCTTATATGCGTAGATCCAATCATAAATCACTCCGGTAGCACACCCATCACTGTCGTCTCATGGCGTGGGGTCCCACACTCACCATCATTCTATCTCCCAGCACCAATTGTCGGGTGGACACCTCTCTTACACTTGNGACAAATTGTTGCTGATCATAACTGTTTTCTTGCAGTGCTAGTGATCAGTGGAGTGTGATTTACTGTTATTTTGAGTGATTTACTGTGTTATTTTCTGGCTAAATAAGGTGATCATATCTAGTAAGAGTGCTGCATATGGTAGTGCTTGTTGTGCTAAGCATGGCTCAAAGCGTGCATCAGACAATGCTGGTGGTGATGAGAAAGCTAAGCGTCAACGTAAAAGTGTATCCATGGAAGTGAAGCTGGATATTCTAAGGCGTCAAGATCAAGGCCAGGGCACATGTGCAATCGCCTCTACTCTCCACCTCAGATTTTATTTTTAGATTCAGGTGAGTTATAAACTGCTTTTAGGCATAGTTTAGTTTGTTTTAAAAGCTATCTGGGGGTTTAGGTGTGCTAGAAACTCATTTGGGTGGGTTTTGGACTTGGATGGGAGGGGGGATCCCAAGGCGCCCAAAAGGATCCCAATACTTTCTGTGCTATAAAGTCCCCATTACATGATACCCCGGCTCAACAATGGGTTTTCACAGACATATCTCATCATTAACCCCTACACCGCGGGCCATCACTTTCGTGACGGTCGGGTGCAATGGACCATACCGCGGGGCGTAACTTTTGTGACTCTGTGTTTTTTTAAATTCGCCCGGGCTTTCAAGTGGTGACTTGTATCATCTATCAGCACTGCCAATGTCCAACAATAGTCTGACATGATAAAGTCATCAGTACTCCCATCCACTGTTGTAAATTTAGCTATCTTCCCCCATTCGGTTCTCCTCTCCTCCCCTCCCCTACATTACCCTGTTCGCTCGCTCGCCCAGATGCGTTTGCCCTGACACACAGTGTATTATCTTCCCCTGATTTTCTCACTGATTTCATTCATTGAAATGAGCCCTATGCCCTATTTTTTCATGGACAAATATACATTTATAAAAAAATAAATAAATGATAGTGCCAGATAGCTGAAATTAGTTTATTATCACCTCGCAACACCTCACAAACATTCGCTTCCTATGTTCCTCTGCTTTTTCTCCTGTGAAATAAACCGTATTATCAACTCTCGTAATATAAATATACAGTAAGACCTCACTATAACGGACTAATTGGGGCCCAAGCCAGTCCGAAAAATGTGATATTCTGATAAAAGCGACATCTGGACTTACCCCTGCTAATCCGGACATTTTCTGATATATCAGACATTAGTCCGGATTGCATCAGTGGTTTTCATCACCATTGCAGTATTGTACTGTGTTATACCTTCACTACATTAATCAAATGGCATAGTAAAACTGTACTGTGCACTAAAAAACATGTCTTTTACTTGTCTTATTGTGGTGAACATAGCTGAAGTGGTCATGCAGTCCGGACTGCTTTCTGGCTTTATCGGACTTTTTCCGATACAGTAACACCTCGATATAACGGACTTCAATAGACCGGAATTCGCTTTTATCGGACTCGAGGAGCTACCGGACTAAACTCCTATATATTGGAAAAAGTCTAATAAAGCCAGAAAGCAGTCCGGACTGCCTGACCACTTCAGCTATGTTCACCACAAGAAGACAAGTAAAAGACATGTTTTTCAGTGCACAGTACAGTATTATTACACCATTTGATTAATGTAGTGAAGGTATAACAGTACAATACTGCAATGGTGGTGAAAACCACTGATGAAATCCAGACTAATGTCTGATATATCAGAAAAAGTCCGGATGCCGCTTTTATTGGAATTTCGCATTTTTCGGACTGGCTTGGGCCCCAATTAGTCCATTATAATGAGGTCTTACTGTATATAGGAGTTTAGTCCGGTAGCTCCTCGAGTCCGATAAAAGCGAATTCCGGTCTATTGAAGTCCGTTAAATCGAGGTTTTACTGTATATTAGAAAGGAAGGGAGAAGACTGAGTGATATTTACAATAGTCTGACATGCTAAAGTCATACTCCCATCCATTGTTGTGGCTATTTTCCCCCGTTCGGTAATCCCCTCCTCACCTCCCCTTCATTATCCTGTTCGCTCGCTTGCCCAGACGCGCAGCGTTTCGTATTATCTTCCCCTGATTTTCCCACTTATTTCATTCATTAAAATGAGCCTTATGCCCTATTTTTTCATGAAAAAATATACATTTATAAAAAATAAATAAATGATAGTGCCAGACAGCTGGAATTAGTTTATTATCACTAGGCAACACCCCACAGACAATCGCTTGCTACATTCCTCTGCTTTTTCTCCCGTGAAATAAGCCGTATTCCCATTTCTCGTAATATAAATACAGTATACTGTATATTAGAAAGGAAGGGAGAAGACTGAGTGATATTTACAATCACCTGGAATTACATAATTTATTAAACATTTTCTAGATTTCCTCCCATCGTTATTTTTTTGTCTAGCTATTATTTCCTAACCTTCCCTCCATTTACTCTCGCCTCCAGGCTAACCACACACGCCGTGATACGCATATCTGCCCTGGAATTTTCCACTGATTTCATCCATTGAAATGAGGCCTATGCCCTATCCTTTTACAACAAAATATATACAGTATATATCGTTTCGTTTTTGAAGGCTCCAACATTCTTGCATGTGTCGGCCTTGGTCACCTAATGGCGGCTCTCCACGCTGCTCGATCCCTGGCAGCCTCCCTGTTCAGTTCCTTAACACTTAATTCACACTTAATGACCTCGTCCCATGTCTTTCTCGGTCTACCCCTCCCCCAATATTAACACCTCTCACCCTCTGTACCCAATTATCATCCCCCATCCTCTCCACATGTCCATACCATCTCAGCATACCTCTCCTCATCACAACACCAATACACTCCAGTCCCATCCTACCTCTCAACTCTTCCATCGTAAACCCAGCACCCCTAGGCCTTGCACGCAGGGACGCACTGCACATCCACCTAATCATTGTCATTTCTGTACGTTTAAACCTGCGAATATCCTCTTCCTTTACCGCCCAGGTCTCACTACCAAACAGCATCACACTCCTAACACATGCTGCATACAAAGACCCCTTAGCACGCAAGGAAAGTCCTCTCAATGTCAGGAGAGGCAACAGCTCCCTGAACTTCTTCCAACCACTTCTCACCCTAGCAACCGAGCTAACTCCAGCCCCACCTCCGGCACATAGCATGTCTCCCAAATAACGAAACTCCTCCACACACTCAAGAGACTCACCTGCAAGTTCAACCCTCTCACGTCTAACAAACTCCACCTGCTCTCCCCGACACGCCGCACACATGAAATCAGCATCATCTCGCAGTCTACCTCTAATACCACTACATCTCTTGTGCACCCATTTATCACAAACACTACACAAGATGGAATTACTTCCCATACCTTTGTGGCAAACTGCATGTGGCCACTCTCCCTCTCCTCTGATTGTACCGCCACCAACCCTAGATATCATCACTTTTGTTTTATCTGCATTTACCTTTAAGCCCTTGTACCCCATACCATCTCTCCACTTCTTAAATCTTTCCTCCGCCTCCTTTTCATTCTCTGCAATCAACACAAAATCATCAGCATACAACATCTCCCATGGGAGTCCATCTCTGAAGTCACGTGAGAGGGCTTCAAGCTCCATGATAAACAACAAGGGACTCAAAACTGACCCCTCATGCACACCAGCATTCACAGAAAACTCATCACTCAAAACTCCATTCACTCTTACCTGGGTGTGAGCACCCATTTTCATGCCCATAACCACCCTAACCAGCCACTCTTCCAACCCTAGCTTTCTCATTGCACACTTCACCACCTCTCTAGGGACTCTGTCAAAGGCCTTTTCCAAATCAACAAAAACAAAATACAATTCCCTTTTCTTTCCAATTTGAGGATTTTTATACATGGACTGACAGTGAGATTTGTCTTACTGGATAGGAAAGGAGGACAGTAAAATACCTTTGGTTCGCAACAAAGTGAAGTCTATAAAAGAACTGTCAAAATAAATTAAATTATACATGTATCCTCTACACAAAATCCAGCTGATCTGCTCTCAAGAGTTTGACAGTAAAGAGACTGATCAAGGATGACTTGTGGTTTAAAGGTCCTAAATGGTTACTCACTAAGGATTGGCCTGAGCAAAAACTGTATAGTATTGCTGAGGTTAGTGTTGTAAACTTAGACCCGGTAGTACCTGAGCCAGATGTAACTGACATTAGCAGATTTTCATCAATAAGACAACTTATTAACTCCACTAAATTAGAAAGAGAAGATGGGAAGGACAGGAGGAAGTAGTTCTTACAAGGAGGGTAAAATGTTACAAGAGAATGAAAAAAGGCAGAATATAAGAGGGAAGTGGAGGAGCGATTGGGTAAATATAGACTGGAGCAGATCGGGGATGTGGAAGGTGTGTGCAAGGTATTCACAGAACAAATCTGTGCAGCATGTACGTGGGGTGAAGAGAAGATGAAAGGGGGTTCAGGGAACAGCACAGTGGGCTAAAGAGGTGACAGAGGCTGTGGTACAAAGAAAGCATATAGCGAGTGGATGAGGAACAGGGGGGTCGAAGAAGCTGAGAGACGGAAGACAGAGTTGTACGAAGAGAGGAGGAGAGAGGTGAAAAGATTAGTAAGACAGAGTAAGAAGAGAGTGGATGAGGAAGCTGGAAGGAATTTGAGTGCGAAGTGGAGGGAATGTAAGAAAATGTTCAGGAATGAGGTAAAGAGAGTTAGACAGGGTGCCAAAGAAGTTAGTTGGGGAGTGAAAGATAAAAATGGTAGATTACTAGCACAGAAGAGAGAAAAAGTGAACAGATGGAGAGAACACTTTAATGAACTGCTGAACACAGAGAATGAAAGTAATGCACTGAAGCCTTTGCCCAGAGTTGGACACGTAAAAAAAAAAAAAAAAAAGTATAAGTGGCTGGGGAATGGCTGGGAGAAGGAGGGATGTGGGAAGAGAGGAAGAAATCAGTAGGATGGAACTTGTGGAAGCAATGAAGAAAGTTAAAATGGAGAAAGCCCCAGGAATTGATGGAGTGTGTGGTGAAATGCTGAAGTATGGGGGAAAGATGGTACAGTAATAGAATGGATGTGGAAGGTGTGCAGATTGGCCTGCGAAGAAGGTAGAGTCCTGGAGGATTGGAAGTCAGGTATAATTATTCCCCTGTACAAAGTAAAAGGGGAAAGAGATGTGTGCGGTAATCATAGGGGGATTTGCCTTCTTCGTGTAATAGGAAAAGTATATGGTAAAATACTTATTGACAGAGTTTGGGAAATAACAGAGGAATTAGTTGGAGAAGAACAGGGAGGTTTTAAGAAGGGCAAAGGTTGTGTAGATCAGATATTCATTCTTAGATCTTTAGTTGATAAGTTTCTAGAGAAGGGAAAGAAGTTGCATGCAGCCTTCATGGATTTGGAGAAAGCATTTGACAGGGTGGATAGACAAGGATTGTGGAAGTATTAAGAATATATGGAGTAGATGGGAAGTTGTTGAAGGCCGTGAAAAGTATGTATGAGGGTGATAAGGCTGCAGTGCGTGTGGATGGTGAACTGAGTGAATTTTTCCATTTGAAGGTTGGATTGAAACAAGGATGTGTCATGTCTCTGTGGTTGTTCAATCTGTATATGGATGGGGTTATAAAAGAGATACAAGGTAGAGCAGTGGATGTTGGAGCGGCCCTAGTGAGAGAGGGCAGTATTTGGAAACTCCCTGTACTGTTGTTTGCAGATGATACTGTGCTGTGAAGACAAAGGGGAGCTGCAAGGCTTGGAAGATGAATTTGGGAGTGTGTGTAAGAAACCGAATCTAAAGGTGAATGTGGTAAAGAGTAAAGTGATGGTCTTCGAGAGAAGTGAAGTCAGTGAATGTACAGTGAGATTGAATGGGGAGGATGTGGAGAGTGTGAGTTCATTTAAGTACTTAAGAAGTGTGATGAGTAAGGATGGAAGTTTAGAGGGTGAAGTGCTTGAAAGGATGCAGCAAGGAAGAAAAGTTGCTGGTTCCTTGAAAGCAGTGATAAGGAACAAGGAAGTGAGCATGGAAGTGAAAAAGCAGCTACATGACAGTATTGTGATACCAAACATATGGAAGTGAAGCTTGGACCCTGTTGGAGGGACAGAAGTCAAGAGTGAGAGCAGTGGAAATTAGTTATCTGAGAGGAGCATGTGGAGTCACATGGAGAGACAGACTGACAAATGAGGTAGTGAAGAAGCGTTGTGGTGTGGATGTGATAGGAAGAGTTAGGAAGAACACATTAAGGTGGTTTGGCCATGCAGAGAAGATGGAGAGTGAGAGACTGATGAGAAGAGTGTATGTGAGTGAGGTGGAGGGGGGAAGAGGGAGGGAGAGACCAAGGATGAGATGGAGAGATGGAGTGGAGAGGTATATGAGAGAGGGGGGTGTGGGCTGCGAGCAGGGCAGTGAAACGGCGGGGGACACAGCGACATGGAGGCGATTTGTTTGTGGCCACCCCTTACGGGATTAAGGTGTCTGGCAAAAGATAGACAGATATATTAGTCGATAAATTTTTGAACAAGAAAGTGGGGTTTAAGAAGTTTGATCCCATGGAATATTGGCTGAAAAGGATGCAAAGGAAGTATTATGGAAAGATTTTTGACCTTCTATGCCACGGCATTGGTAACAAGAAGAAACTGATAAGAGATTTAGGATTGTTCTTAGACAGGAAGGGTCTAATAAGATGCCATGGGCGAATAATAAAGGCTGATTTGCCTCTCCACACTAGACATCCTATATTATTACCCAAGAATGATTATTTTGTACAGTTAATTGTAAATGAAGCCCATGATTTGGCTCTTCACGGAGGTGTGCTGTAGACCTTGGCCCGAATCCGGGAAAGGTATTGGATCCCTAAGGGTAGACCGGTCATAAAGAAATATCTCAAAGGTTGCATGGTATGCAGGAGGTATGAGCAATGGCCATATGACTAACTAGGGCCACCTGCTTTTTCAAAGGATATGGTTACTATAAGTCGGCCCTTCAAAGTAAGGAGTTGATTACACAGGAGCTATAACTGTTACGGGTGAGGGAACTCCCCATAAGGTGTATACTGTACAGTAGGCGCGGAAAGTGTTGACGCCATCTTAAAAAAAGAAAACATTCTTGTGGTTAGCAAGGAGAAACAAATAAATTAACACTCACCATTGAATTTAGTATTTACTGGCATTCCCCTTCACCTTTATTATCTTCTTAAGGAGTTTTGCAGAACAGACGGACTAAAACTGCTCCATAGCTGCAGCCTCAAGTTTAGGCAAAGATGATGTGTCCATACTACGCAGCTGCTGCTTCATGTGCGCCCATAAATTCTCAATGGGATTGATATCTGGGCTGTTTCCGGGCCAATCTCGAATAAAGGGAACCTCACAGTCTGTTAGCCACTGTTTCACTGACTTTGCAACATGTGCAGGGGCAGAATCTTGCATAAATACTCTTGCTTTGGTTTTATCAAAAGAGTCACTTAAAACATCACATAAGAGCTCCAAATTAATTGTTCTGGTTCACTTTTCCATTTGCAGGTAGAATTACCAACCTACCAACACCATAATATGTAAAGCAGCCCCAAGCCATGAGTGAGGCTGGGTATTTAACAAACTTGGAAGTGTACTTAGGATCCAGGGGGTCACTGCCTGGTTTGCGGTACACTCGTGATGAAGGGGTACCAGTGACAGTAAATGTTGACTCATCACTCCAGAGCACAGTTTTCCATTGCTCCTCACTCCAGGCAAGATATTTCTTACAAAAATTAACTCTCTTTTTCTTCTGAAGTGCAGTTAGCAGTGGTTTTTTACGAGCACAAAAACTCCTGTAGCCCAGATCGTCATGCAACAGCTGCTGCACACTTCTGACAGACACATCTGCCAGCAACTGTGGGTTCTTTTCTTTTAAATCCCATGCTGTTAGCCTTGGATCCTTGCTAACTTGCCTTGAGATCAGCTGACGGTCCTGAAGGTGGTCTTACGAGGTCTCCCAGGCTTGGAAAGTGGAGTGGGAGGAATGGCCTCCCCACTGTCCTTGAACCGCTTCACCAGTCTCTGCACTGTCCTCAGTCTAACACCATCTGATTTGCAAAAAATGGGAGTTTGTGACCAGCTTTGTATAAAGTAATCACTTCCACACGTTTGTCCTTGCTTGTGGTTACTTTAGGCATGATGAGAATGTGGTAGGTAACCAAATAACTGTTATTTGAGTCAAAACATGCCCTCGTGGTGCATCACACACAGAGACAATCCTCCTGTGGCTGCCCAAACATTACTGAGCCTGCTCCTGTGGTGCCAAACCTATCAAGCCGGGTTGCCAGCTCCCGTTGAAAAAGCGTCAGCTCATTTCGCATCACAGGGGAGAGTAGTATTGACCCTACTTCACTTAACGCGAAAAAGAATGACGTCGGCAAAAAAACGTCAATACTTTCTGCGCCTACTGTATATGTTTGTTTACTTGCACCTACACAAGGGCAGTCCATCTAGAAATGGCAGAAGACTTGAGTTCACAGACATTCCTTAACCACTAAACCGCAGGGTTCTTTGAGAGATTTCTTGCCCTTTACGCTGGCAGTAATTCGTGCTCCAACTGACTTTTTAAAAATATTTGCCAAAAATCCGTTTTTTGTCCTAGAGTATTAAAATTTTATATGCATATGGCATACACCTTCAGCTTGCTCAGGGGATGTTTTTTTTTAGCACTCGTCGACTAGTGTTTGACTTGTGGAGACTTCCAAAGCTGGCTCACGAAATCTCCACATTTACACTTCCCAAAAGTCCTTACTATTTATACCAATGCCTTATATTATCACTAGAAACACTAATCTACTATTTCCCAATAGGCTTGATTCCTTGCCACCGACCGTCACAAGAGTGATGCTCCACGGTTAGGGGGTTAATGTATTTAGAAGATTTGCTGCTAGAAGGTCTTGTACTACCAAATTGATAAGTTACAACGGAACCAGTTTCGTTGGAGCAGCACCTCTACTTTTGAACATAATGAACGACCCAAAGGTTAAGTCGGCACTGGGAATCCGAAATTGTACCTAGCAGTTCATAGCTCCAAGAGCACCATGGCAAAATGGATTTACAGAACAAATGATTGGAATAGTAAAGAACTGCCTAACGAAAACTTTTTACACAAAAGTATGATCACCAGAGAGGAATTGAGAATGGTGATAACTGAAATTGAGGCTAGGATTAATGATAGACCGTTAACCTACATGGATGACACTAGCGTTCGAATTGATGCATTGACACCGGCTCACATGTTGCATGGCAGGAAACTTCATCAAGTACCTTGTGTGGATATCCAGGAGGAAATAAATGATCCTACAATAGGAAATAATGAACTAGGACAACATCTGCGCGAGGGATACCAACGTCTGGAAAGGGTATTGGACATCTGGAACAGACATTGGAGTGAAGAATATTTTTTGACCCTATAAGAAGATTTTATGGGGCCCAGGATGCCATCAACAAATCAGTTGTAAACACAGGAGATGGGTCTTAATAAAAACAGAACCACCAAGATCCTGGTGGCCATTAGCTACGGTGATTTCCACAGTGGAGTAGACTGTAGCACCAGTCGAGCAGAGCAGTACTCCCAAGGAAGATGGAAAGTTGATGACAGGGAGAGTTGGAGCTCCCATTTTATCAGCCCTCAGGACTAGTTCCTGACCATCCCCCTTTGCTGAACTTTTTCAGTGTCTCAGTAACATATAGAGTAGGCCAGCACGCTCTCTAATACAAGTTTCTCTAACTGTCAAAACCAAACTACATGCATGCTACACACTACACTTCTTTTCAAAATTGACAAAAATGGCGTTGAAACACCCAGCCTTGGAGTCCCCTGCGAGGGGGGACCATAAATGCTCCAATCATCCACCCCTCTCCCGGTGACGACTCTAGCAGCTGCCTGGAACCACTGTCTGACTCACTCCATCATTTCTGTAACATTCATGGCCTTTCCTCTAACTTTCGCTCTGTTGAGCACCACCTCTCCTCCTCTAAACCTCACCTTCTCTTCCTCTCGGAGACTCAGCTGTCTCAGGCAACTGACAGCAAACCCTTTTCTGTATCCTCCTACTTTCTCTATTCTCATTTCAAAGTCAAAGGTGGCTGTTGCGTATATGTACGCAACGATCTATCTTGCTCTCGTGTTCCTGAACTTGATTCTTCCGAATTCTCTACTCTCTGGCTTCGGGTTTCCTATCATTCTCTGACTAAATATATCTGTGCTCTTTACTTATCTCCTAATTCTACTCACTATATCAAAAATTCTTTGACTATCATACTTCTATGATGGAACATTCTGTCTATTTCTCCTATCTCTGAAATCTCCATTCTAGGAGATTTCAATGTTCATCACCACCTTTGGCTCTCCTCTCCTTTCACTGATCCACCTGGTGAACAAGCCTACATCTTTTCTATCCTTAATGACCTAGAGCAGCTTGTACAGCACCTTACCCGTATCCCTGACCACCTTGGAGAGAGTTCCAACATACTTGACCTCTTCCTAACAACTAATCCTTCTGCTTACACTGCTAATCTTTTCTCTCCATTGGGCTCCTCCGATCATAACCTTATTACCTTAACCTGTCCTATCGCTCCAGTATGGCCTGTGGACCCTCCAAAGAAACGCCGTCTGTGGCACTGTGGAGCTGCAGATTGGGAGGCCCTCAGGCAGTACTTCTTTGATTTTCCTAGGAATGATTACTGCTTCCATGGCCTGGAGCCATCTGAATGTGCCTTGTGCGTTACAGATTCTATTGGGCATGGAAGCATACATTCCTTTCTCATATCCTCTGACTAATGCAACAAGGCCTTGGTTTAATCACACTTGTTCTAATGTTGTCCGCAACAAGGAGAGGGCCTATAAATGGTACCGGAGCCAACCCACCCCTGAATAACATCTTTTTTATATTTCTGCCCGGAATCGTGCTAAGTCTGTTCCTCGCTCTGCTAAAAATAATTTCATCCATGCTAAATATTCTCAACTCTCCAACTCGAATTCTTCTCGCTCCTTCAGGCACCTTGCCAAAAACCTTTCTAACAACTTTACCTCATCATCCTTCCCTCCTCTTTTCTACTCTGATGGCTCTGTAGCTATTTCTTCTACTGATAAAGCAGATCTCTTCACTCAGACTTTCTCCTCTAATTCCACCTTAGACAATTCCGTTGCTGTTCCTCCATCACTTCCCCCCTCTGACTTCCTCATGACTGACATTAAAATTTCTTCAGCTGATGTATTTTCTGCCATCACTGGCCTCAATACTAACAAGGCATATGGGCCTGATGGGGTCCCTCCTGTTGTCCTCAAGAACTGTGCTCCTGTGCTCACACCCTGCCTAGGCAAACTCATTTGCCTTTGTCTATCAACTTGTACCTTTCCTTCTTGGTGGAAGTTTGCTCTTATTCAGCCAGTCCCAAAAAAGGGTGACTATTCCCAACCCTTTAACTATCATCCAATTGCTTTAACATCCTGTGTCTCAAAAGTTTTCGAGTCAATTCTTAACAGAAAAGTTTTAAAGCATCTTTCCTGTCACAACCTTCTTTCTGATCGTCAGTATGGGTTCCGTCAGGGACACTACCTTTCAGACTCTTGGTCATCCTCCTTTCGGGACTTTGGCGAAAGCTTTGCTATTGCACTTGACATCTCAAAGACTTTCGATCAAGTCTGGCATAAATCTTTAATTTCCAAACTGCCCACCTACGGTTTCTATCCTTCTATCTCTGCCTTCATCTCTAGCTTCCTTTCTGGTCGTTCTATAGCTGCAGTTGTAGACGGCCATCATTCTTCTCCTAGACTTATAGACAGTGGTGTTCCTCAGGGCTCTGTCCTATCACCAACTCTCTTCCTTTTATTCATCAATGACCTTCTAAACTGAACATCTAACCATATCCACTCATATGCTGATGATTCCACCCTTCACCTTTCCATTCGGTTTCCGCAACGTCCATCTCAGCAGTCACTTCAAACAAACAAGGGATGAGGCTATGGCACACCTAACGTCTGACTTGGCTCATATCTCTGACTGGGGTAAAAACAATCTTGTTGTTTTTAATGCATCAAAGACTCAGTTCTTACACTTATCAACCTGACAAAATCTTCCTCAGGATTACCCACTAATGTTTAATAATGTCCAGCTCAGTCCTGCATCATCCTTGAACATGACTGGTGTTTCATTCTTTTGAGATCTGTCTCGGAAAGAACATATTACAGTAGGCGCGGAAAGTGTTGACGCCATCTTTAAAAAAGAAAACATTCTTGTGGTTAGCAAGGAGAAACAAATAAATTAACACTCACCATTGAATTTAGTATTTACTGGCATTCCCCTTCACCTTTATTATCTTCTTAAGGCATCTGGGGAGACTGATGGCGTAGCTTTGCAGAACAGACAGACTAAAACTGCTCCATAGCTGCTTGACTGCAGCCTCAAGTTTAGGCAAAGATGATGTGTCCATACTACGCAGCTGCCGCTTCATGTGCGCCCATAAATTCTCAATGGGATAGATATCTGGGCTGTTTCCGGGCCAATCTCGAATAACAAGAACCTCACAGTCTGTTAGCCACTGTTTCACTGACTTTGCAACATGTGCAGGGGCAGAATCTTGCATAAATACTCTTGCCTTGGTTGTATCAATAGAGTCACTTAAAACATCACATAAGAGCTCCAAATAATTGTCCTGGTTCACTTTTTCATTTGCAGGTAGAATTACCAACCTACCAACACCATAATATGTAAAGCAGCCCCAAGCCATGAGTGAGGCTGGGTATTTAACAAACTTGGAAGTGTACTTAGGATCCAGGGGGTCACTGCCTGGTTTGCAGTACACTCGTGATGAAGGGGTACCAGTGACAGTAAATGTTGACTCATTACTCCAAAGCACAGTTTTCCACTGCTCCTCACTCCAGGCAAGATATTTCTTACAAAAATTTACTCTCTTTTTCTTCTGAAGTGCAGTTAGCAGTGGTTTTTTCGTTTCGTTTTTGAAGGCTGCAACATGCTTGCATGCGTCGGCCTTTTTGGATTGGAGCGTGTAGCATTTTATGACCGGATGCCCTTCCTGATGTCTACCAATGACCCTTGGGTGGATTCGATCCTCCGACCCTATGGCCAGAGCGGAGCGCTCTAACCCACTGAGCCACGGCTGCTACCACTGCTTTTACAAGCACAAAAACTCCTGTAGCCCAGATCGTCATGCAACAGCTGCTGCACACTTCTGACAGACACATCTGCCAGCAACTGTGGGTTCTTTTCTTTTAAATCCCATGCTGTTAGCCTTGGATCCTTGCTAACTTGCCTTGAGATCAGCTGATGGGTCCTGAAGGTTGTCTTACAAGGTCTCCCAGGCTTGGGAAGTGGAGTGGGAGGAATGGCCTCCCCACTGTCCTTGA
Organism: Birgus latro; assembly: GCA_018397915.1. Taxonomy (NCBI): domain Eukaryota; kingdom Metazoa; phylum Arthropoda; class Malacostraca; order Decapoda; family Coenobitidae; genus Birgus; species Birgus latro. Next base: position 47,409 of record JAGKTI010004286.1, read on the forward strand.
ACCGCTTCACCAGTCTCTGCACTGTCCTCAGTCTAACACCATCTGAATTGTAATAAATGGGAGTTTGTGGCCAGCTTTGTATAAAGTAATCACTTCCACACGTTTGTCCTTGCTTGTGGTTACTTTAGGCATGATGAGAATGTGGTAGGTAACCAAATAACTGTGTTATTTGAGTCAAAACATGCCCTCGTGGTGCATCACACACAGAGACAATCCTCCTCCTGTGGCTGCCCAAACATTACTGAGCCTGCTCCTGTGGTGCCAAACCTATCAAGCAGGGTTGCCAGCTCCCGTTGAAAAAGCGTCAGCTCATTTCGCATCACAGGGGAGGGTAGTATTGACCCTACTTCACTTAACGCGAAAAAGAACGACGTCGGCAAAAAAACGTCAATACTTTCCGCGCCTACTGTACAGTTCTTGTGAAATCTGCTTCCAAGAGATTAGGTGCGCTAAGCCGACTCCGAAATTTCTTTACCCCTGCACAGTTGTTGACCTCGTACACGGGTTTTATTCGCCCGTGTATGGAGTACAACTCTCGTGTGTGGGGAGGCTCCCCACATGCAGCTCTTCTCAATAGGGTGGAGTCAAAGGCTGCTTTTCATCTTATTAACTCTCCTCTTCTTACTAGCTCCCTTCAACCTCTGTCTCTTCGCCGCACTGTTGCATCTTTATCTCTCTTCTATCGCTACTTCAACGATCACTGTTCCTCTGTACTGTCTGCCTGCATCCCTCGCACCTCTACGATGGGCACGTAGTACCCGTCTAGCAACAAACTCTCATCCCTTTTCTGTCCAGCTCTCTAATGCAAGAGTTAACCATTACTCCCAGTCCTTCATTTAAGCAACTGGTCAACTCTGGAACTGTCTTCCCTACTTCCTATGATCTCCAGTCTTCCAAACGCAGTGTGTCCAGGCATCTCGAAATGAATAGATCTTGAATTTGGCTCTCTTCTGTATTGTTTTTGTTTTTTCTTGGAAGGAATAGTATGCACGCCCATGGCCTTTGGTTCCTTCTTCCTTGCATAAAAAAAAAAAAATCCAGATTCATAAAACTTAAATGTAGGAGACAGCTCAGTATGAAAACTATAGATAAACTGGTGCCCCTTGAGTTAACGCTACCCCGGAGACAGTGAATGGTGGAAACCAATTGGGTCAAGATGCGCGACCAAGAAGGGCTGCTGCACAGGGCTCTCGAGATCTGTGGAGAGAGCTCCTAGCTAAGGGTCACATTACATGATACCAAAGCAAGCCTGAGGACATCAAATCACCCAGGGGGTTTAGGGTGGGTTCGTGGAATGTGGGAAGTTTGAAAGGAAGAGCAGGGGAAGTTGTTGAGGCATTCAGTAGGAGGTGGGTGGATGTGGCTTGTCTGCAGGAAGTCTGGTACAGGGGTGGATCAGCCAGAAAGATTGCTGGGAAGGATTGCTACTATAAGTTGTTTTGGCAGGGGGGAACTGATGGATATGGGGGTGTGGGTGTGTTGGTTGCGGAGAAATGGGTGGAGTATGTTATGAATGTCATGAGAGTAAGTGATAGGATAATAGTAGTGAAAATTTTGATAGGACGGGTGATGGTTTCAGTTATATCAGCATATGCTCCGCAGGTAGGATTGGATGACGCAGAGAAGGTTAGATTTTGGGATGATTTAATACGTGTAGTGAGTGGTATGGGCGATGATGAGGTAGTGGTTCTAGGAGGGGATTTAAATGGTCATGTTGGTGAAGCAGCTCAAGGGTATGAAGGAGTCCATGGAGGATGTGCATATGGTGTGAGGAATGCGGAAGGGGAAAGAATACTCGAGTTTGGGGAGGCTATGGACATGATTGTGTGCAACACACATTTTAGAAAAAGAGTGAGTAGATTGATTACGTACGAGTCCGGGGGAAATAGTAGCCAGATAGATTATTTTCTGGTCAGGAGGGTTGATAGGAGATTAGTGAGGGATGTTAAAGTTATAGGAAGCGAGGAGTGTGTGCAGCAGCACAAACTGTTGATTTGTGACATGGTGCTTAAGGAACAAAGGATGAGAAGGAGGACATATGTACCTAGGAGGAAAATATGGAAGCTGAGAAACCAATCAGTAAGGGATGCCTTTTATAGTGAGATGAGGAGAGTGGTGGCTGAACAGGAAGCCGAAGATAGAGACGTTAATGAACAGTATGGAGCCCTTAAGAACAACCTCTTGAGAGTTACCGATGCAGTATGCGGTTGGACAAGAGGCCCACCAAGACATAAAGTAACTTGGTGGTGGGATGAGAGTGTAGAAGCCGCAGTTAAGGAGAAGAAAAGGCTTTTCCGGGAATGGAAGAAGGGTGGTAACAGGGAGGAGTACTTGGCTGCCAAGCGCAGGGCTAGAAGAGAGGTATACAGGGCGAAGTCTGAGTCACAGAGACTTTTACTTGATAATCTAAATCATGAAGGAAGGAAAAATATGGTTTTTAGGGTGGCAAATCAGATGAAGAGAGATAATCGGGACATTGTAGGCGAGCAGTGTGTGAAGAATGATGAGGGAAGGGAACTGGTAAACAGTGAGGATATTAAAGATGCATGGAGAGAGCATTATAGTCGGTTGTTGAATGAGGAGTTTGATTGGGATAGGGAAGGTTTGGAGCCAGGTGATCCAGTGTTTGGGCCTTGGCCTTTGATTGACGCTGCTACTGTGAGTGAGGCAATAGGCAGGATGCGGGTGGGGAAGGCGGCAGGTGTGTCTGGGTTGACTGCCGAAATGTTGAAGGCCTCAGGAGATATTGGGGTGAGATTAGCCACTGACCTGATAAATAGGATTATATATGAGTGTGTTGTCCCAGATGATTGGCTGAAAAGTGTAATTGTAAATGTGTACAATGGGAAGGATGATGCCCTGGAAAGGGGAAATTACAGAGGTATAAAGCTCTTAGATCAGATAATGAAAGTAATGGAGAGAGTTCTAGAAGGTATGATTAGAGAAAGAGTGAATATCAATGAGATGCAGTTTGGGTTTATGCCAGGCAGGGGGACCACTGATGCCATATTCATTGTTCGACAGCTTCAGGAAAAATATATTGGCAAGAAAAGGGAATTGTATTTTGTTTTTGTTGATTTGGAAAAGGCCTTTGACAGAGTCCCTAGAGAGGTGGTGAAGTGGGCAATGAGAAAGCTAGGGTTGGAAGAGTGGCTGGTTAGGGTGGTTATGGCCATGTACGTGGGTGCTCACACTCAGGTAAGGGTGAATGGAGCTTTGAGTGATGAGTTTCCCGTGAATGTTGGTGTGCATCAGGGGTCAGTTTTGAGTCCCTTGTTGTTTATCATGGTGCTTGAAGCCCTCTCACGTGACTTCAGAGAGGGACTCCCATGGGAGATGTTGTATGCTGATGATTTGGTGTTGATTGCTGAGAATGAAGGGGAGGCTGAGGAAAGATTTAAGAAGTGGAGAGATGGTATGGGGCACAAGGGCTTAAGGGTAAATGCAGATAAAACAAAAGTGATGATATCTAGGGTTGGTGGCGGTACAATCAGAGGAGAGGGAGAGTGGCCATGTGCAGTTTGCCACATGGGTGTGGGAAGTAATTCCATCTTGTGCAGTGTTTGTGATAAGTGGGTGCACAAGAGATGTAGTGGTATTAGAGGTAGACTGCGAGATAATGCTGATTTCATGTGTGCGGTGTGTCGGGGAGAGCAGGCAGAGATTGTTAGGCGTGAGAGGGTTGAACTTGCAGGTGAGTCTCTTGAGTGTGTGGAGGAGTTTTGTTATTTGGGAGACATGTTATGTGCCGGAGGTGGGGCTGGAGTTAGCTCGGTTGCTAGAGTGAGAAGTGGTTGGAAGAAGTTCAGGGAGCTGTTGCCTCTCCTGACATTGAGAGGACTCTCCTTACGTGCTAAGGGGTCTTTGTATGCAGCATGTGTTAGGAGTGTGATGCTGTATGGTAGTGAGACCTGGGCAGTAAAGGAAGAAGATATTCGCAGGTTTAAACGTACAGAAATGACAATGATTAGGTGGATGTGCAGTGCGTCCCTGCGTGCAAGGCCTGGGGGGGCTCGGCTTACGATTGAAGAGTTGAGAGGTAGGATGGGACTGGAGTGTATTGGTGTTGTGATGAGGAGAGGCAGGCTGAGGTGGTTTGGACATGTGGAGAGGATGGGGGAGGATAATTG
>JAGKTI010004287.1:0-40780 GCA_018397915.1 Birgus latro
CAAGTCACCACCTGAAGGCCCGGGGGAATTAAAAAAAACACAGAGTCGCAGAAGTGACGCCCCGAGGTATGATCCATTGCACTCGACCGTCACGAAAGTGACGACCTGCGGTTAATGGGTTAATAAGCACATAAACGATATAGGTACTGGTATTTCTTCACTCAGTAATTATTCATCGCCAAATTAGTACTGATTATACATGCAAATAACAGAAATGGTACTGTAATGGCAGCATATTTTCTAGAGCAACTGAACAAACAGGTTTGTTGAAACCATATTTTAGTTCAACCATGACCAGAATATGGGTCATGCATAAAATACTGTGTTTGTGGATAGTTCGATTCCCGGATGCATAGTCCCGAAGTCTATTACTATTCGGCACTTTTACGAGATGCTTGAGCCGCATGTGACACTCGGGTTGTAGCTAACAAACTAACCACATGATTTATCCAGAGTTGGAAGAAATAACAGTTTTTTTTAAATTAAAAAAAATCTATCTATCTATCTATTGCCAAATGCCATAATCCTGTAAGGGGTGGTCATTTGATTTTGAGTTGTTTGTTTTATGGGTAGGTGCACTAACCCTCCACCAACTCACTTGTTGACACGTAGTAAGCACGTATGGTTTGGTTATATGGTTACCACCCAGCGTTGTAAATGGTTTCTTGGCTTACAGGAAACCATTTGGCTTGTCACTCAGTGTAAAGTCACCTGTAAAGGGAAGAAAAGCAATAAGAAGTGACAGGAAAGATGGGAGAAATAGGAAGAGAGGAGGGCAGGCATAGAAAAAGAATGACAGTGGCTAAGGAAGAAGTTTGCAGCACTACATCAAGTGAGTGGATGATGGTCAACTCGATTTTTTAAAAATTTAAATCAGTTTTTTAAAATATCAGATTTTTTAAAAATTGTGTTTTTTTCCCTCCAACCCTGTTCGTGCCTTGGGAAATTCTGTCAGAATAGTACCATACTGGGTCTTTTTTCCTCTCATTTGCTTCAATGCATCCATTAGGCTTGATGATATATTCCATCATACAATCCTATGTTGCCCCATGAAGAGCGTAGGAGCCTGGGGCTAGGCAAGTCAGTCCTGACATTTAAGTTGAGAGTTACCAGCCTCACTCATCCCTGAGTGGCATTATGTGAGCAGTAAACCCCAACCATCCCTTGGAAATAAACCTTCACTGGCTCAGTCCGATTGGAGCACCTTAATTACCGAATAACCACCAGGCGCCACAATTTGGTTATATGGTTACCACCCAGCATGGTGAAAGGTTTCCTGGTGTACAGGAAACCATTTGGCTTGTCACTCAGTGTTGAGTCACCCACAGCAGAAGGAAGAGGAAAGAATGAATTAAAGAAAGACAGAAGAGGGAGTGTAAAGTAACCTGTAGGCAGAAGGATGAGGAAAGAATGAAAGAAAGAAAGAAAGACAGAAGAGGAAAGAAGAATGGAAGGATGGAGAAGACGAATGGGCAGACACCCGAGAGAAGCACTACATTGAAAGAATGTCACTGTTCAAATAAACAGACTTACAAAATTGAAAATAATAATGTGAATGGGAAGTGGGAGTAAGGTAGTGCACCACAGGCTAGCACTTCTTGGTATGGGGGAGGTCACTTAGCACACTGTCAGATACTGACGAACGTTGCCAACTTGTCTTTTATATTTTGTCAAATTAGGATCATAATCATTAGATTGAATCATGTTACTGTGTATTCAGAGAAGAGTTAACACTGAGTATAATCACATTTATGGATATTATCAAAGAGCCTTCTTTCCTCTGTCTTTTAATATTTGCCTGGTAACTAAAGGCAATCACTGGTGCCTGACTTGATCATAATCAGTACATACGAGTAAAGAGTACAGGCCAGGCAGACTTCATGCATCTATACAGTACATATCCATCACATTCTCTGTCATCTTCATTTTTACTGTATTTATATAAAAAAAATCCATTTTGATTTAAATCATGATTTTTTCAATCTGATTTAAAACAGTTTAAATCACATTACTTAAATCAATTGATTTAAGTCATAAAAACTCTGATTATATCACATGCCCTAGATATCATCACTTTTTTTTTTAAATGTTTACAGGACTTTATTTTCTGTTGTGTTGCTACCAACATTTTTTTTTTTTTTTTTAATTTGGCGCTAGGGGATGTTTTGTAGGGGTTAATGAAAACTAAATGGTGTTCAAGTGGTCTCATATAAACTAAATGAAACCATCTGGAAATAGTAAGAATGAATAAAAATGTTCTCTGGCTGAAAAAGTTAGTAAGGTGATACTCTTTTTCAGGTACAAGACAACCTTTAGGAAAATGAATTCTTTTGATAGCAGGAAGAAGAGAAAAAAATGATGCAGACTGTTTGAATAATTTTTATAATAATCACTTTCTTTTTCAGGTGTCAGACAACCATGTTGTTAAGTACATCCCTCCTGAAGACCTAAAGGAGCACAAGAAGAAGAGGCGGCCAGTGGAGATGGGAGCACTGGTGGTAGGTGCAGACTCAGTGGACCCCCGCATGGTATGTCATTGTTCCATTATGATTGTAAGTCATGGAGTCGTTTCCTTGACAGCATAGGAGATTATAATTTGTGTTTTAACTTGGCCCACATTTGTCCTCTTTGCATTATTTTTCTTTTTAGCAGAAGATGAACAGAGGAAAGAAAAACTATCTATCTATCTGTAGCCTGATGCCCTAATCCTGCAAAATGTGGCTGCAGAGAAAATGCCTTCACGTCGCTCTGTCACCCACCGTTTGACTGCCCTCTCCCCAACTCACTCCCACCTCCCTCATATACCTCTCAACTCCATCCCTCCATACACCAAATTGCAGATGTCCTCCATTCATTAAATAATATGTTACAGTTTGACGTGAACAGCTGTGGGTTGAAGTTTTGGGGGAAACTATTCTGGAGAAGTGAGTTCAAAAGAGATGCAATCTGGGGAATGAAAGAATTTTGATAGGCAGAAGTTCAGCAGTATGGCAATGTGACAGTCCAGTCATGAGCACTACCAGATGCCGGTCTAGAACAGGGGAAGGCGTGGAGCGGCCGGGCAATGGATGCAACTTCATCTGAGCATTTGCCATAAAAGTATCTGGAAAATAATGAAAGGGAGGCAACATTCCTTCTTACTTGTAGGGAAGTAGTTCATCTGTGATTGCAGGGTTATTAATAATTCTTACAGCTTTATTCTGAATTTTGTTCAATTGTTTTAGTGCAGCCTCTCCACATCCACTCCTCAAGGGTGAGCAGTATTCCATCTGAGAGCACAGATGACTTGTAAATTAGTTAACTGCTCATCAATGAAGTAGCTAGTTGCGGAATCTGTACAATAATCCAAGTTTCTTCGAAGCAGTTTTAGCAAGTGATCCAGCATGGGAGGTCCAGCTGAGGGTATTGTTAATTGAGTTAGGAATATTAGTAGCACTGATGGTAATACAGGAATCAGGCAATATCTCTCTACTAGTAAATTGTAAGTAATCTCTCTACTATCCGAACGACCACTATCCGGTTACCTCACTATTCGGACATCATGGGCTGATGGCTGAAACCCCCAAATTGAAAAAAAAAAAAAGAAAAAATCGATTTTTTCCGACCGCGTCACTTTGAATTTCCTGCATGCACTGACTAGCTCCCTTCCCGCCCTATCCCCCTCCTCCTAGTTCTGTCTCAGCTCCGTGAACAGTGGACGGCTGTCCGATCATTTGCGATTTTTACGTTCTTGTTTAAATAATCAAAAGTCACGGTGCTAAGGATTAAGTGTAGTTAAAAACTGGATTACTGGACATGCTTCAAGAGCAATTATGACCACTGTAAAAACCTTAGAGGTGGGGGTAAACAAGGAGTAAACAACAATCATGGACATGTAAGTAATTTTTTTTTTTTTTTATGCAAGGAAGAAGGAACCAAAGGCCACAGGCCTGCATACTGTTCCTTCCAAGAAAAAGCAAAAACAATACAAAAGAGAGCCAAATTCAAGATCAGTTCAATTCGAGATGCTTGGACACACTGCGTTTGAAAGACTGGAGATCATAGGAAGTAGGAAATACAGACAGAGGAAGACAGTTCCAGAGTTGACCAGTTGCATAAATGAAGGACTGGGAGTAACGGTTAACTCTTGCATTAGAGAGTTGGACAGAAAAGGGATGAGAGTTTGTTGCTTGACGGGTACTACGTGCCCGTCGTAGAGGTGGAAGGATGCAAGCAGAGAGCTCAGAGGAACAGTGACCGTTGAAGTAGCAATAGAAAAGAGATAAAGATGCAACAGTTCGGCGAATAGACAGAGGTTGTAGGGAATCAGTAAGAGGAGGAGAGTTAATGAGACGGAAAGCCTTTGACTCCACCCTATTGAGAAGAGCCTCCCCACACACGAGAGTTGTACTCCACATGGGCGAATAAAACACGTGTACAAAGTCAACAGCTGTGCAGGGGTGAAGAAAGTTCGGAGTTGGCTTAGCACACCTAATCTCTTTGAAGCAGATTTCACAAGAGATGTAATGTGTTCTTTCCAAGATAAGTCCCGAGTGAATGAAACCCCAAGCATGTTCAAGGATGATGCAAGACATAACTGTTCATTATTAAACATTAGTGGGTAATCCCGTGGAAGATTCCGTCAGGTTGATAAGTGTAAGAACTGAGTCTTTGATGCATTAAAAACAACAAGATTATTTTTACCCCAATCAGAGATACAAGCCAAGTCAGACATTAGGTGTGCCATAGCCTCATCCTTTGTTTGTTGAAGGAACTGCTGAGATGGACGTTGCAGGAACCGAATGGAAAGGTGAAGGGTGGAATCATCAGCGTATGAGTGGATAGGGTTAGATGTACAGCTTAGGTCATTGATGAATAAAAGGAAGAGAGTTGGTGACAGGACAGAGCCCTGAGGAACACCACTGTTGATAGATCTCAGGCAAGAACGATGGTTGTCTACAACAATGGCTATAGAATGACCAGAAAGGAAGCTAGAGATGAGGGCACAGATAGAAGAATAGAGACTGTAGGAGGGCAGTTTGGAAATTAAAGATTTATGCCAGACTCGATCGAAAGCCTTTGAGGCGTCAAGTGCAATGGCAAAGCTTTTGCCAAAGTCCTGAAAGGAGGATGACCAGGAGTCTGAAAGGTAGGTGATAAGATTGCCATTGGAGCGTCCCTGACGGAACTCATACTGACGATCAGAAAGAAGGTTGTGGTTGGAATGATGCTTTAAGATTTTTCTGTTCAGAATTGACTCGAAAACTTTTGAGACACAGGATGTTAAAGCAATTGGATGGTAGTTAGAGGGTTAGGAATGGTCACCCTTGTTTGGGACTGACTGAATGAGGGCAAACTTTCAGCAAGAAGGAAAGGTACAAATTGATAGACAAAGACGAAAGAGTTTACCTAGGCAGGGTGCAAGCACAGAATCACAGTTCTTGAGGACAACAGGAGGGACTCTATCAGGCCCATATGCCTTGTTAGTACTGAGGCCAGTGATGGCAGAAAATACATCAGCTGAAGAGATTTTAATGTCAGCCATGGGGAAGTCAGAGGGGGGAAGTGATGGAGGAACAGCACCGGAATCGTCAGTCTGTCTCCCCATGTGACTCCACATCTCCCCTCAAATAATTCATTTCCACTGCCCTCACTCTTGACTTCTGTCCCTCCAACAAGGTCGAAGCTTCACTTCCATTCGTTAGAGTTGGTATCCTACGCTCCTCTGTGGGGAGACATAGGATTGGATGATGGATGGATGGTAGCGTTTTCACTTCCATGCTCACTTTCCAGTTTCTTATCTCTGCTTTCAAGGAACCAGCAACTTTTCTTCCTTGTTGTACCCTTTCAAGCACTTCACTCTCTAAACTTCCATCCTTACTCATCTCACTACCCAAATACTTTCGCACTCACATTTTCCATTTCCTCCTGTAGCACCAGTCGAGCAGGGCAGTACTCCCAAGGAGGATGGAAAGCTGATGACAGGGAGAGCTGGAGCTCCCGTTTCATCAGCCCTCAGGACTTGTTCCTGACCATCCTCCTTTGCTGAACTTTTTCAGTGTCTCAGTAACACAGAGAGTAGACCAGCATGCTCTCCAATACAAGTTTCTCTAACTGTCAACACCAAACTACATACACGCTACACACTACACTTCCTTTTCAAAACATTTTCAAAATGGCTACTGAAAATCGTGCCTCGGAGTCCCCGGGGGGGGACCATAAATGCCCCCACCATCCGCCCCTTTCTCGGTGACGGTTCTCAGAGCTGCCTGGAACCACTGTCTGACTCACTCCTTCTTCATTTCTGTAACATTCGCGGCCTTTCCTCTAACTTTCGCTCTGTTGAGCACCACCTCTTCTCCTCTAAACCTCACCTTCTCTTTCTTTCTGAGACTCAGCTGTCTGAGACAACTGACAGCAAACCCTTTTCTGTATCCTCCTACTTTCTCTATTCTCATTTCAAAGCCAAAGGTGGCTGTTGTGTATATGTACGCAACGATCTATCTTGCTCTCGTGTTCCTGAACTTGATTCTTCTGAATTCTCTACTCTCTGGCTTCGTCTCTCCTGTCATTCTCTGACTAAATATATCTGTGCTGTTTACTTATCTCTTAATTCTACCGACTATCAAAAATTCTTTGACTGTCTTACTTTTACGATGGAACACATTCTATCCATTTCTCCTTTCTCTGAAATCTCCATTCTAGGAGATTTCAATGTTCACCACCACCTTTGGCTCTCCTCTCCTTTCACTGATCCACCTGGTGAACAAGCCTATATGTTTTCTATCCTTAATGACCTAGTGCAACTTGTACAGCACCCTACCCGTATCCCTGACCGCCTTGGAGAGAGTTCCAACATACTTGACCTTTTCCTAACAACTAATCCTTCTGCTTACACTGTTAATCTTTTCTCTCCGTTGGGCTCCTCCGATCATAACCTTATTACCTTAACCTGTCCTATTGCTCCAGTACAGCCTGTGGACCCTCCAAAGAAATGCCACCTGTGGCACTATGGAGCTGCAGATTGGGAGGCCCTCAGGCAGTACTTCTTTGATTTTCCTTGGAATGATTATTGCTTCCATGGCCGGGAGCCGTCTGAGTGTGCCCTGCGCATTACGGAGGTTATTCTCTCAGGCATGGAAGCATACATTCCTTTTTCATATCCTCTGACTAATGCAAGAAAGCCTTGGTTTAATCACGCTTGTTCTAATGCTGTCCGCAACAAAGAAAGGGCCTTTAAAAGGTACCGGAGCCAACCCACCCCTGAATCACATCTTTTTTATATTTTTGCCCAGAATTGTGCTAAGTCTGTTCTTCGCTCTGTTAAAAATAATTTCATCTGTGCTAAATGTTCCCAACTCTCCAACTTGAATTCTTCTCGCTCCTTTTGGCACCTTGCCAAAAACCTTTCTAACTACTTTACCTCATCATCCTTCCCTCCTCTTTTCTACTCTGATGGCTCTGTAGCTATTTCTTCTACTGATAAAGCAGATCTCTTTGCTCAGACTTTCTCCTCCAATTCTACCTTAGACGATTCCGGTGCTGTTCCTCCATCACTTCCCCCCTCTGACTTCCCCATGACTGGCATTAAAATTTCTTCAGCTGATGTATTTTCTGCCATCACTGGCCTCAATACTAAAAAGGCATATGGGCCTGATGGAGTCCCTCCTGTTGTCCTCAAAAACTGTGCTTCTGTGCTTACACCCTGCCTAGGTAAACTCTTTCGCCTTTGTCTCTCAACTTGTACCTTTCCTTCTTGCTGGAAGTTTGCTCTCATTCAGCCAGTCCCAAAGAAGGGTGACCATTCCCAACCCTCTAACTATCGTCCAATTGCTTTAACATCCTGTGTCTCAAAAGTTTTCAAATCAGTTCTTAACAGAAAAATTTTAAAGCATCTTTCCTGTCACAACCTTCTTTCTGATCGTCAGTATGGGTTCCGTCAGGGACGCTCCACTGGCGATCTTCTCACCTACCTTTCAGACTTCTGGTCAACCTCCTTTCGGGACTTTGGTGAAAGCTTTGCCATTGCACTTGACATCTCTAAGGCTTTTGATCGAGTCTGGCATAAATCTTTAATTTCCAAACTGCCCTCATACGGTTTCTATCCTTCTATCTGTGCCTTCATCTCTAGCTTCCTTTCTGGTCGTTCTGTAGCTGCTGTTGTAGACGGCCATCGTTCTTCTCCTAGACCTATGAACAGTGGTGTTTCTCAGGGCTCTGTCCTATCACCAACTCTCTTTCTTTTATTCATCAATGACCTTCTAAGCTGTACATCTAACCCTATCCACTCATATGCTGATGATTCCACCCTTCACCTTTCCATTCGATTTCCGCAACGTCTCAGCAGTTACTTCAGCAAACAAGGGATGAGGCTATGGCACACCTAATGTCTGACTTGGCTCATATCTCTGATTGGGGTAAAAATAATCTTGTTATTTTTAATGCATCAGAAACTCAGTTCTTACACTTATCAACCCGACAAAATCTTCCTCAGGATTACCCACTAATGTTTAATAATGTCCAGCTCAGTCCTGCATCATCCTTGAACATGCTTGGGGTTTCATTCTCTCGGGATTTGTCTTGGAAAGAACATATTACTTCTCGTTGTGAAATCTGCTTCCAAGAGATTAGGTGTGCTGGGCCGACTCCGAGCTTTCTTTACCCCCGCACAGATGTTGACCTTGTACACGGGTTTTATTCGCCCGTGTATGGAGTACAACTCTCATGTGTGGGGAGGCTCGCCACATGCGGTTCTTCTCAATAGGGTGGAGTCAAAGGCTTTTCGTCTCATTAACTCTCCTCCTCTTACTGATTCCCTTCAACCTATGTCTCTTCGCCGCACTGTTGCTTCTTTATCTCTCTGCTATCGCTACTTCAATGGTCACCGTTCCTCTGAACTGTCTGCTTGCATCCCTCCACCTCTACGACGGGCACGTAGTACCCGTCTAGCAACAAACTCTCATCCCTTTTCTGTCCAACTCTCTAATGCAAGAGTTAACCGTTACTCCCAGTCTTCATTTATGCAACTGGTCAACTCTGGAACTGTCTCCCTCTGTCTGTATTCCCTGCTTCCTATGATCTCCAATCTTTCAAACGCAGTGTGTCCAGGCATCTCGAAATGAATGGATCTTGAATTTGGCTCTCTTTTGTATTGTTTTTATTTTTTCTTGGAAGGAACAGTATGTGGGCCCATGGCCCTTGGTTCCTTCTTCCTTGTATAAAAAAAAAAAAAAAAACTCACTTTACATTCATTGACTTCACTTCTCTCGAAGACCATAACTTTACTCTTTCCTACATTCGCCTTTAGATTCCGTTTCTTGCACACTCTCCCAAACTCATCCACCAAGCCTTGCAGGTCCCCTTTGTCTTCACTTAACAGCACAGTATCATCTGCAAACAACAGTACAGGGGGTTTTCAAACATTGCCCTCTCTCATTAGGGCTGCTCCAACGTCCACTGCCCTACATTGTATCTCTTTTACAACCCCTTCCGTATACAGATTGAACAGCCATGGAGACATGACACATCCTATTTTCAATCCAACCTTCAAATAGAAAAATTCACTCAGTTCACCATCCACATGCACTGCAACCTTAGCACCCTCATACATTCTCTTCACCGCCTTTAGCAACTTCTCATCTACTCCGTAGATTTTTAATACTTTCCGCAATCCTTGCCTATCCACTCTGTCATGTGATTTCTCCAAATCCATGAAGGCCACATACAACTTCATTCCCTTCTCTAGAAACTTCTCCACTAAAGCTCTAAGATTGAATATCTGATCTACACAGCCTCTTCCATTCCTAAAACTCCCTTTTCTTCTTCAACTAATTCCTCTGTTCTTTCCCTTACTTTATCAGTAAGTATCCTACCATATACTTTTCCTGTTACAGTAAGAAGACAAATGCCCCTGTGATTCCTACACACATCTTTTTCCCCTTTTCCTTTGTACAGGTAATAATAATACCTATCTTCCAGTCCTCCGGGACTCTGCCTTCCTCCCAGGCCAGTCTGCACATCTTCCACATCCATTCTACTACTATCTCTCCCCCATGCTTCAGCATTTCTCCACAGACTTCATTAATTCCTAGAGCTTTCCCTGTTTTAACTTTGTTCATTGCTTCCATGACTTCCATCCTACTGATTTCTTCCTCTCTTCTCACATCCTTCCTTCTCCCAGCCATTCCCCAGCCACTTATACTCGCATTACTTTCATTCTCTATGTTTAACAGTTTCTTAAAGTGTTCTCTCCATCTCCTCACTCTTTCTCCCATCTCCACTAGTTATCTGCCATTTATATCTTTCACTCCCAAACTAACTTCTTTGGCACCCTGTCTAACTCTCTTTACTTCTTTCCAGAACATATTCCTACATTTCCTCCACTTTATGCTCAAGTTCCTTCCAGATTCCTCATCCATGTTCTTCTTACTCTCTCCTGCTAATCTTTTCACCTCTTTCTTCGTTTCGTTTCGTTTCGTTTTTGAAGGCTCCAACATGCTTGCATGTGTCGGCCTTGGTCACCTAATGGCGGCTCTCCACGCTGCTCGATCTCTGGCAGCCTCCCTATTCAGTCCCTTAACCCTTAAGTCACATTTAATGACCTCATCCCATGTCTTTCTCGGTCTACCCCTCCCAACCCCTCCCCCATTATTAACACTTCTCACCCTCTGTACCCAATTATCCTCCCCCATCCTCTCCACATGTCCAAACCACCTCAGCCTACCTCTCCTCATCACAACACCAATACACTCCAGTCCCATCCTACCTCTCAACTCTTCTATCGTAAACCCAGCCCCCCCAGGCCTTGCACGCAGGGACGCACTGCACATCCACCTAATCATTGTCATTTCTGTACATTTAAACCTGCGAATATCTTCTTCCTTTACTGCCCAGGTCTCACTACCATACAGCATCACTCTCCTAACACATGCTGCATACAAAGACCCCTTAGCACGTATGGAGAGTCCTTTCAATGTCAGGAGAGGCAACAGCTCCCTGAACTTCTTCCAACCACTTCTCACTGTAGCAACCGAGCTAACTCCAGCCCCACCTCCGGCACATAACAGAGGAAGAAAGGGGGCTGAAGCTAACTCCAGCCCCCTTTCTTCCTCTCTACATATAACTCTCTCTTCTATCTCTCAATTTCTTCGATGCTCCTGTTTCTCATCCACTTGCTATATGCTTTCTTCTTTTGTGCCACAGCCTCTCTCACCTCTTCATTCCACCATGCTGTTCCCTGCACGCCCTTTCATTTTTTCTTCACCCCACGCGCCACCTCACATGCTGCACAGACTTCTGTGAACATCTTGCACACCTTCCACGTCCCCCATCTGCTCCAATCCATATTTACCCAATCACTCCTCCACTTCCCTCTTATATTCTGCCTTTTTTTTTGTCCATTTGTAACATTTCCACCCTCCTTGCATATACTACTTCCTCCTGTCCTTCCCTTCTTCCATTTCTCTATTTCAAGTCCACTTCCTCAACCTCTATATACTCTTGCATCCATTACACACCTTGTCATCCTTTCATCCACACACAGATAATCAGTCATTGCCTTCCATTCATTCAGTTCACCACCCACCCTTCTCATCACTCGCCACGTATACCTATGGATCATTTTGTGCCAGAGGAGGGTATTGGCTATCACCAACTCCTTCCAGCACAAATGTCCAGTGAAGCACTGGCATTGTGATCCATCTTTGCAGGCACACCCCACTCACCAACTACTCCATCCACCTTCACTTTCCCTACTTTTTCATTCATATCTCCTGTCGAAAACACTCTCTCATTCCTTTGAGACCTTTCCATGCACTCTTCCACATTTGTCCAGAACTCTTCTCTCACTCTGCTTGCATGATCTTGTGTTGGCGCATACATGCACACAGTTGCTCACATTTGTAGTCCAACTTTCAATTTTACCCACACAATCCTTGAGCTAACTGTCTATCTATCTATCTATCTATTGCCAGACACCACAATCCCGCAAGGGGTGGCCATTTGACTTTGAGTTATTTTTTTTTTACGGGGAGGGGCACTAACCCTCCACCAACCCACTTGTTGACACGTAGGGAGCACGTATGGTTTGGTTATATGGTTACCACCCAGCGTTGTAAATGGTTTCTTGGCTTACAGAAAACCATTTGGCTTGTCACTCAATGTAATGCCACCTGTAAAGGAAAGAAAAGCAGTAAGAAGTGACAGGAAATATAGGAGAAATAGGAAGAAAGGAGGGCAGGCACAGAAAAAGAATGATAAAGGCTAAGGAAGAAGTAGGCAGCACTACATCAAGTGAGTGGATGATGGTCGCCACCACCTACCACTTTGAGCTAACTGACTCTCGTATATTCTCCTTCCATCTGTCACTCATAACAATACACCTTCCTTTGCCCTCTCATTCTCACCTTCTTCCATGCGTATACCCTATCCATTCTCCCTTTCTCTCACACTCTCACCTCGCCATTTAGTTTCAGTTAATCCACATACATCCAATTTCACACCCTCCGGCACCTGGACAGTCTCTCTTTCTTTCACCTCATCATTTGCACCCCTTACATTCCATGTAGCTATCTATATCATGTTCTTGTTAGGTCCTTAGTTGTTACTTTTTGGTCAGTCCTGGTCTGAGGCTTCTTGTTCATATTTTTAGTTAGTTGTTTTCCGGGGAGGGGCACTAACCCTCTGCCAACCCACTTGTTGTCACGTAGGGAACACGTGTTAGTTGGTTATAAGTTTACCACTGAGCATTGTAAATGCTTTCCTGGTTTACAGGCAATTATATTACAGTAAATTATGATTTGATTGGGACCAGAAAATAGAACTATAGCAAATCTTCATGTGCTCTATGCAGGTATACCCTGGTTTAAGGATGCAGTTGGTTAAGTAAAAACCATTGCTAGGCGGAGTACCTGTAGATTTATCATGTAAAGTATGGGGATGAGTTTTTAAGCCTTGGGTTTCCCCCCAACCATGTTTTAAACCTACCCAAATGAGTCCAAAAACATGTTTATAGCCAATCTAAATGGCCTAACAGTTAAAAAAAAAAAGCTAACCTAATCCTAAAACCCATTAATAATTCGCCCAAACCAACAAGTAAAATCTGAAAATCATCAAATATAGGTACAGAAAAAAATCAAACTTAGTAAACTGTACCCCAATATGACAATGTTCACCCTGCCTGTGACCTAAACATATTAATCAAAGTCTAAAAACAGTTTATAAATCAACATAAACATAACATTTAAGTCTAAAATATGACCATTGGTAAAAAAAAAAAAAATCTTAACCCATTGGTAAACCAGGGTTTGGCCATCATTAGATGGGGTATGGTGGTATTTCTACTCCCATCACAAAGGCGTGTATTACATTTAGGGGTATCGTTTATTGAGGTATCTGTACACTACATCTTGAGAAATTTGATATAATAATGCAAAATAAGTCAGACAGAGGTGGGATTGCATTTAATATAATGCAAACCTCCCAGCATGGCATAAGATAATAAAATTCGTAAAATTTGGCTCAAAATTGGCAGCAAGCATAGAATTCAAGAAAAAGAAAAACAAAAAAACAAGGGTTTAAACCCTCCAAAATAGTGAAACCAAAAGGCGATCTTGCAGTTTAGCATCCCAGACTCAAGGTGTCACCGCGTGATATGGTAGCACTGGTGACAGTTATGGCATACTACAACGAGTGCTGCCAAATGAATACTGTACTGAGATTTCTTTAAATTCTCCTGGATTTCCTTAGAAATATTGGTTGTGGAACAGATAGTCATAAACCAGTATTCTGGCCCAATAGATGGTGGGGGTGGGAACCATGATAACCAGGACACACTTTACACAACACATCCAGAGCAGTTCACAGAGAGTGTTAGTGCATATTGTTGTTAGTGTGTGTGCGCGCACACACACCTGCTAAGTCACGAGTGATGACGTCATCGGAAGGTTCCTGCAGTATGCAACCGGGGACCTTGGGCAGTTCACGTTGTGAGGCCGGTGAGTGTGGTTTGCCTAGTCTAACACTGGTAGCAGAGCGTAGTTCGAAAAATGGCGTCGTGTTCGACCAAGTGGCCTCCAAAACTTGAAAATGATTCTGCCTATGAGAGCTGGAAAAAAGACATTGACATTTGGTGCGAACTGACAGACTTGGCTATAGAAAAACAAGCCTTAGCTATTCACCTGTCATAGTCTGGAAGAGCGAGGGTGGTGTCTTCGGAGGTTGATGCAGATGTTCTGAAGCAGAAGGATGGTGTTCAGACCTTGCTGAAAAAATTAGATGGTTTATTTCTCGTGGACGTTGACAGTTTGCAGCGTTTTATGAGTTGTACAACCTCAGATGAGCCGGTGACATGAACATTTGTGAGTTCGTGACAGAATTTAAGCATGTTTATTTCAAATTTACAAAAGCAGGACATGGCACTGCCAAATTCTGTGACGGCTTTAATGCTTTTAGCTGCATGCAAACTTTCAGACAGTGAGCAACAACTAGTGATGTCCGTGATAACTAAGGTGACATACGAAAACATGAAATCTGCCCTGAATCGTATTTTTGCTGGTGAAATTGCTAGGCAGAACGTTGCATTGGTGTCCACCCGGGAGATGAAATCCGCCCGGGAGGTGAAATCCGCCCGGGAGGTGAAAGGCGAACCAGTATTTTGGAGTGACGAAGTTGAGGGTGAGGAAATGTTTTATACTAGAGGTACTCGACGAGCGGAGAATGTTGCGGGGTGGTGCAGTACGTGATCGACGTCGTGGGGGTGGCCGATGTTCAACCATATCTGCTAGATTTCCCCAACGCTCATCCACTGGCAGGAGGCAGAACCCACTTGGGTCTGTATCGAGGTGTTTCGTATGTGATTCTAGATTTCATTGGGCATGTGACTGTCTGAATGTAGACGAAAACGACGGCAGTCGAGAAGAAAATTCTGAAATGGTGCATCTGTCGTTATGTATGGGCTATGAAGATGATGCTGCTAGTAGTGATAAGTTACAGATTCTAGTAGTAGAATCTAAGGGATGTGCTCTTCTAGACACAGGATGTTGTACAACTGTATGTGGAGTTGAATGGATCAATTGCTATCTAAGTGAGCTCACTGATTACGAACGTGAAGCTATAAGAGAAGAAGCGTCACCCTCAACGTTTACTTTTGCAGATGGTGTTACAGTTTCTTCCCTCAAACGTGTTACTGTGCCCTGTTACATTGGAAATATGCGTGCAACCATCGTGACTGATGTTGTGGACTTCAGTATTCCCTTGCTGTTGAGTAGATGTTCCATGAAAAGCAAAAATGTTGATTAACTTTGGAAGTGACCAGGTCAAAATTTGTGGAACTATCATTGATTTGAAGTCCTCATCTTCAGGCCATTACTTGCTTCCAATTTCTTTATGACTAGATCGTGAATTTTGTGAAACAATCATGCTGGCATCTCTTGGGGGTAATGTAGAAAAAACGGCTTTGAAGTTTCACAGGCAATTTGGACACCCAACATTGGTGAAATTAATTAAACTGATCACAGATGCGGGAATTAAAAGTTCAGAACTGGAGCGGGCTATCAAGGCTGTGTCTGATGCTTGTACAGTCTGTTGCAGATTTAAGAAAACCAAGCCCCAACCCGTAGGCAGTTTGCCCATGGCGTCTAAGTTTAACGAAGCCATAGCCATGGATTTGAAAGCTTGGGGAAGGCATTATTTCTTAGTCCTTGTTGATTTGGCGACCAGGTATTTTAATGCGATAGTAATCGCGGATAAGTGTGCGGCCACCATTATCAAAGGAATATTTCGGAGCAGGATTGTTGTGTTTGGCGCACTTAGAAAAATTCTTACAGACTATGGCTGCGAATTCAACAATGTGGAAATGCGAGCATTGGGAGAGGCCTTCAATATCAAGATCATGACAACATCTGCAGAGAGTCCATGGAGTAACGGAGTCTGTGAGCGTCAAAATGCAGTCATTGGTGACATTGTTAGGAAGATAATGGATGATAGCCAGTGTGAATTGGATGTGGCCTTGGCATGGGCAGTATCGGCAAGAAATGCTCTCTCCAACTACGCAGGCTTTTCTCTTAACCAACTTGTTTTTGGTCAAAACCCTGGCCTGCCTAATGTGTATGCAAATGATCCTCCAGCCTTGGAATCTTCATCACCATCGAAAATTGTGAGAGACAACTTGAACGCTCTTCATTTAGCTAGACAAGAGTTTATAAAGACCAAATCAGATGAATGTTTGGCTAGGGCTCTGCGGCACAACGTACGTTCGAGTGACTTAAACGACATCCGAAATGGAGATGGAGTCTTCTATAAAAGAAATGACAGTCATGAGTGGCACGGTCCCGGAATTGTAATAGGCAGAGATGGGAAACGAATTCTGGTGAGACACTGCGGTGTCTATGTGCGAGTGCACGTGTGTCATCTAGCGCGTGCGCCAGAGCAAGATACTACAGTGGAAAGTGGTGTCAGCAGTGATGAGAAGAACAATGTTGCCCAGGAGAAGCCTAATGACGATCCTCCGCAAGTGTTGAATGACTATCCTTCAGATGACGAGTCAGAAGATGGTGTGGTTCCAATTGATGAGCCTTGCACAGTTTCTATTCCAATTAATCAGCCTCCCAAAGTTTCTGTTGGTCAACGTATGACGGGAATACATTCTGAAAGCGGAGAGTTGGTGTCTGGAAGGATTATGAGTCGGGCAGGTAAAGCCACTGGAAAGTACAAACACTGCTATAATTTGAAGAGGGACTCTGACGGCAGGATTGATTGGATAGATTTGGAGAAGGATCTTAGTGAATGGGAAGTGGTTGATGATGACGCAGAAATGCTTGTTCTTTTCAACTCTGAGGCCGTATTATGCGCTAAGGAAAGTGAAATTACAAACTGGCAGAATAATGATGTGTATGAGGAAGTAGATGATGTTGGGCAAGGTGCCATGACGGTTCGATGGGTTGTGACGGAAAAGCTGAAAAATTGAAAGCCTATTGTTAAGGCCCGCTTAGTCGCCAGAGGATTTGAGGAAGACACAGTGGATCTCCGAAAAGACTCGCCTACTTGTTCAAAAGAAGCAGTAGGTTTGCCACTTTCTTTGGCCTCCACCAACCAGTGGGATTGCCACACTATGGGTGTGAAAACTGCCTACTTGCAAGGTGACGACATTGAGAGAGTTGTTCATTTACGTCCTTCGCCTGAATATGCAAATGGTAAGTTATGGAGACTAAAGAAAACTGTTTACAGCATTTGTGATGCTGCTAGGCATTGGTATCTGCGCGTAAAAGATCAATTGTTGAGTCTCAGAGCTAAAGTGTTATCACTGGATTCAGCGCTGTTCTCTTGGAGCAATAGTGGCAAAGTTGAAGGCATTGTATGCATCTATGTCGACGACTTCCTTTGGGCTGGTACACATGAGTTTGAACAGCAAGTGATAAACCGTTTGAGTCGAATATTCCTCATCGGCAGTTCAGAATCAAAAGGCTTCAATTGTGTTGGTTTCAATGTCATCTCCAACATCGATGGTAGCATAACGCTCGACCAATTCCAGTATGCTTCATCTTTGAAACCAGTCACGCTGAGTAAACATCATGCAGCAGTAAAATCAGGAGAGCTGTCCGAGTCTGAGAAAACGGAGTACCGAGCGTTAATTGGGCAACTCAACTGGATTGCCACACACACTCGGCCAGATATTGCCTTTGATGTGTGTGTGTTGAGTGTGAATAGCAACCGAGCTACCGTAGCGGATTTGCTTAGACTCAATAAGGTGATTTCAAGGGTGAAGACTGACAGCATGAAGCTATACATTCCAAGAATGGGGCCGATCGAGGACTGTCATATACAGTAGAATGCTTTTCGGATTCCTCATTTGCCAACCTTGTAGGCAATGGATCTCGGAAGTTTTGTGATCTTCCTACGAGATGTGAGTGAGGCAAGATGTCCTATATCCTGGGAGACAAGAAAGGTCAGGAGGGTCGTCAAATCCACCTTATCTGCTGAGGCGTTGGCGCTGCTTGAATGTGCTGAGACTGCTGTATATCTCGCCAA
This sequence comes from Birgus latro, assembly GCA_018397915.1. Lineage (NCBI taxonomy): Eukaryota > Metazoa > Arthropoda > Malacostraca > Decapoda > Coenobitidae > Birgus > Birgus latro. Next base: position 18,004 of record JAGKTI010004287.1, read on the forward strand.
CATATTGCTTGAGGTTTCTGGATGTGGAAGGATCAAAATTAAGTGTTTCGTTGACAACAAGAGTCTGGTGGACACCCTTTACTCCTGTAGGAGCGTAGAAGACAGGAGATTGCACATTGATATTGCTGTATTACAAGACATGTTGGAGCGAGGGGAGATTGATGAAGTATCTTGGGTGGATACATCACAACAACTGGCTGATTGTCTCACCAGGAAAGGTGCCTCGACCGAGCGGCTGCGTGCAGCAGTCATCCGAGACTAGAAGGATTATAATACTTCAAGAGACATCACATATCTGTATGTGGCCACAGACTGGGTATTGATAGTAATAAAACAAAAGTGTATGTATTGGATTCATAGTGCGTATTGGGTGTTGATGGTATTCACACAAAAGTCTATGTATTGAATACATAGTGTGTATCAGACGCATATAGACCATCCAGCTTCGTCCGTGGAGTCTTTTGTCAATTTAAGATGAGAGGATGAGAGTGTTAGTGCATATTGTTATTAGTGTGTGTGCACGCGCACACACCCGCTAAGTCACGAGTGATGATGTCATCCGAAGGTTCCTGCGGTATGCAACCGTGGACCTTGGGCAGTTCACATTGTGAGGTCGGTGAGTGTGGTTTGCCTAGTCTAACAGAGAGGATGCTTATTAAAAGGGGACCCGCACAATTTATACAGGTATACCTCGATATACAATACCCCTAGATGCGATATCTCGGCTTAACGGTGGGGGTAGAAATACCACCATACGCCGCCTTACAATGGCCAAACCCTGGTTTAACGATGGGTTTTGATTTTTTAAAACTGATTTTGATGATATTTTAGATTGATTTATAAACTGTTTTTAGACTTAGATCAGTGTGTTTTAGCTATAGGTGGGGTGCACATTGTCGTTTTGTGGTACAGTCTTCTAAGCTTGATGTTTTCCAGACTTATATTTGATGATCTTCAGATTTTGTTTGTTGGTTTTAGTGAGTTATTTACAGGCGTTAGGCTTAGGTTAGATTCTTTAACAGCTGTTAGGCAATTTAGATTGGCTTTAAGCTTGTTTTTGGACTCATTTGAGTAGGTTTAGGACTTGGTTTTGGGGGAAACCCATGGCTAAAAAATGCATCCCTATACCTTACATGTTAAATCTACCCCGAGATATGATACCCCGCCTAATGATGGGTTTTTACTTAACCAATTGCATCGTTAAACTGGGGTATACCTGCATCCTGTTCACTTCATCATGTTCATAATGCATTCAGAAAATTACTTACAAAGTTTGACATGGACACTGATCAGTTTGCGTATGACATTCATTCATTCTTTAAATTGTCTAGTGTCAGACGGGAAGGTTACGGATCCTTGGAAGAAGTCACTCTTTGTACAGCATAGAATGTGCTATGACATGTGACCTCAGGGTGGGTTACTCTGAGGCCAGTTGTACTTTGAATCTTGGAGCTGTGGAAGATTCTACTGGAATATTTCCTTCATTTCTTACCAGAGCAAAAGAACTTCAAGAAGGAGATTGAATCAACTGCAAGGTACAAACGAATTTCAGATGTACTGAAAGCCGACCTTTCCCCAGCATACCTCGCATTTGTTGCCTTCATTGCTCAGGATTTGAGAACTTCCTTGTGAAATTTCAGAAAAAGGAGCTCATGATCCATTTATTATGATTGCATAGGCGAACTACTGACTCAACTGTTGAAAAAATTCTCCCCAAAGAAGGTCCTCATGCACTTCCCAGGTCCACCTCAACAAGAGTTGAAATCAGTAGCCACTCTGGCTTCCTTTGATTGTACCAAACCTGGAAATCACAAGAGCCTAAAAGCTATAGACACTGGGACACATGCCAAGGCTATTTTAATTCAATACGGCAGTAGTGAGGAAAGGTGACACCGCTTCATAGAGAACTGTTGGAAGTGTTACACAACTGCTGTATCTTAAGTAAAGAAAAATCTTCCATTTGATGTGCCTGTCATGAAGGAAGCCAATGTTCTACACCTAGAAAAGAGACTTAACCCAGACTGGCAAGCATCACTACACGAACACTCAAAATTGCAGAAGTTCTCAGTGCCCCTGGGCCAGAAATTGTTTTGCCAACTGGATTCCAGATAGATCCATCCATAACAACAGAAGACCTCTGTGATTTGGTGAGAAAGCAGTGGAAGTTTTATCAGCCAGATCACATTCCACAGGAAATGTACATTAAAACAGTCACTCCCCAAACTTCTAGTAGGGTACAAGCCTCTTACTGGCAGCATGTACATGATAAGTTTGGTCATGGACTCTAGGAAGAGAACCCATCTGAGCACCAAATTAGGAGGATTGATCAGTACTGGGACGACATTGGTGAGATGAAAGATGAGCAGGGAAGAAAGAAATTCCCGCAACTGTTTGTGCATGCCAAGTGTGTATTGGCTCTGTGTCATGGAAATGCTGCCCCTGAAAGTGGGTTTCCACTAACGAGTCTATTCGTGCAGTCCACGGTCAGAACCTCGGAGAAGAAATGCTCATTGCCTTGCGTATTGTGAAGGATCATCTTGTGAATGCTGGTGGTGTAATGGGCATCCCAGTCACTTCAGATCTTTTGAAAGCTGTGAAACATTCCCATACCAAGCTGACCTTGAGGCCAAGAGAAAAGCAAGAGAAGATGAGCCAAAAATAAAAGAACAACAAGAGACAGAGGCAGAGAGCAAAAGCAAGTTGGAGGAGATTAAGAAAACTGAAGAAATAGAAACAGAGATTGAGTTGAAAAGATCTGCATTCAAAGTGGTTGATCCTGCAATTTTTGAGGTTAATCAGAAAGTTTAAAATCCTCTTCATCACCGTGTTTTGTCCAGGACCAAATTGCAGAATGCTCAGGCACACATTGACATAAGACTGGAAGAGAAAATGTTCTCTGGAGAAGGAGATCTCTGAGCTTGAGAAACAGAAAATTGACATTGTTAAGAAACAGAAGAAACAATGATTATTCATACTTGGGAATCTAATTGTGTTCCAAATGTACTATTTGATGTTGCATCTTTAATGTAGTATGGACAAAATGTTAGTTTCATAGTAAGCTAAGGTAGCTTGCAATGAATACAGTAATCCCTCATTTATCTGGACGTAATAGAGTCAGAGGCATGTCCGGATAGTGGCAACATCCTGATAATGAACACTATTCCTCTGCCATACCCAGACCCTACCTATACCCAACTTCCAACCTATACCTAACCTATTTGTACAATACCTGTGCTTAATTTGGCCATATTTTCTGGTCATTCAGGCATATTTAGACATCAAAACGCACATAGGAATATCCAAAGTAATGTCAAACAAGATAACCATGCAGAAAAACCACTGAAAACCAAAAAACACCCTACCTATCCACTACTGTATGTATAGTACCCTTCATTATTTTGACTGCGTTTTCCAGTCATTCTGCTATATTTTGGCGTCAGAACATATATAGGATTATCCTAAATAATTTTCAGCACCAAGAAAACCATGCCTAAAAAACACTGAAAACCAAAACACACCCTACCTAGATGCTACTGTATGTAAAGTACAATTCCTAATTTTGGCACTGGTTTCAGGTCAGTCTGCCATATTTAGACATCATATCACATAGGAATATCCAAAGTAATGCTGAACACCAAGAAAACCTTGGAGGAAAAAAAAAAAAAAACATTGAAAACCAAAATACATCCTACCTGTACACTATTGTATGTACAGTACCCCTCCTAATTTTGGCACTGTTTTCAGGTCAATCTGCCATATTTAGACAACAAAACACACATAGAAATAGCCAAAGTAATGCCAAACACCAGGAAAACCATGCAGAAAAACCTTTGAAAATCAATAAACACCCTGTCTATAGACTAATTATATGCAGTAGCCCTCTTAATTTTGGGACTCTTTTCAGGTCAGTCTGCCATGTTTAAACATCAAAACACACAGAAATATCCAAAGAAATGCTGAACACCAAGAAAATCATAAAAAAACAACACTGGAAACAAAAAAACACCCTATCTATACACTACTGTATGTACAGCAGCCATCCTAATTTTGGCACTGTTTTCAGGTCAATCTGCCAAATTTAGACATCAAAACATACATTGGAATATCCAAAGTAATGCTAAACACCAAGAAAACCATGAAAAAAAAATTGAAAACCAAAAAACTCCCTACCTATACACTATTGTATGTACAGTACCTCTCCTAATATTGGCACTGTTTTCTTGTCATTCTGCCTTATTGAGACATCAGAACACACATAGCTTAGGATTATCCATATTAATGCCAAACATCAAGAAAACAATGCATAAACAACAAAAATCCACAAAAAACCTGAAGACGGTTTGAAAATCAGTTATCTGTGATGAGTGATTGCTCCTGGGGCTAAAAAAAAAAAAATCCATGGCCAAATATGCCACTGGAAATTGGTTATATTGGTACGAATGGTATACCACCTTCATCACTGGTGTGTATAAGCTAATAAAAACACATAAAACTAAGTAAAAGTACAGAATTGCAGGAGAATAAGGTGTTCAAGAGTAAAACATCATCATCATCATCATCATCATCATCATCTGGACCTCCTTTCCCACCCTAGGGCAGGGTGAGGAGTATCATGTCCAGACAGCCTAACTTTGCCTAGTCCAATGGGTCATGCTCCCATTCACTCATCATTCAAGCCCCTGGAATCCTGGCTTTATCTGATACACCACAAACATTCACCACTTTCTGTAGCTTTACATAAATTTATCTGATAGAGTCAGTCCAGATGCTGTCACATTAAAAAGGGATGCCAAATCCCTGATCATGCACTTCTTCTCACAACATTCAGCCAGCTGGCGTGATCTCTTCAGTCCCGTAGCCCCACCAACTTCCATACGGACCATACCTCTCTTCCTCACGTACTCATCCACCATATCCTTCCACCTTCTCCTTGGCCTACCTTGCCTCCTTCCTCCATGAAATTAGATCAGATATACCATTTTCACCACTCTGTTGTTATCCATTCCCTCCACATGACCATACTATCTCAGTACACTCTCTTCAGTTCTGGTGTTCACAGACTCCCTTATGAACCACATTATTTTGTATCCTATCCACTCTCTGTACTCCACATACATTCCTCAGCAGTGCCATCTCCTCTGCTGTTACTTCTGAATTTTCATTTTCATGCCACACCATAGTCTCACATCCATATGTTAAAGTTGGCACCAACACTCCTTCATGTAAGTCTCATGCAGGTAAGACATTTGAGTAAAACTTACCTTCATATAACTTCCCACCATCTTAGTGCAGAATTTTGCCAGCACCTTCCAGGAGTTAAGGATATGTCAAGATGCAGAATTTCATGAGTCTTTTTGTGGATTTTGCGGAATTTTGATATGACGAATAGTAGTCAAATAAATTGCAAAAAAATTAAAAACTCATGAGTCAGTGTTATCACCACAAAGGAGGGTAGGGACTGAAGGAGTGAGGGGTGAGCTGGGAGGGTATGGAGGAGGGATGGGGAGGGGAGAGACGAGGCTGTGGGCAGGATTCTTCCCTTTCTGTCATGAGGCGAAGGTGCTTTTACTGTACATATACTCGTGGTTTGCGGTCCGTTAGATGCTGAATGACCATGCGGAAACACAACTCACAGTGACCGGGGGACTTGGGATGTTCGATAGAGAGGCGAACGGCCGCTGTCACTGAACATGTACAGTAAACCCTTCATAAGTCGAACTTTTAGAAGACGGAATCTTTGGTTAGACGAACTCAGGCCAAGACCACGTATATAAGTAGGTTGAAATGCGGAGGTAGGGGAACAATTGGCCCCAGGCAGACACATGGCGCCAGTCTGCTGCTTGCTTTTGGAGATGGTAGTTGCGCCATTCTTACTGTCATCTAGTGCTGAGCAGTGCTCTCCTTTTGCCTTCTGCCTTGCCGTGGAAGGTTCAAAGCTTTAAAGAAGTGATACTGGCACCTCTAGTCGTAAAGGAATGAAGCTAAAAAAAAAAAAATGTGCGCCTGTGACTTAGTGTTAAGTGATTATGATTAAATTTCAGTACTATTATTACTGAAAGTGTTATACTGCAGGCTATTATAGTGATTACATTTAAGTTTAGTTCTTAATGTAGAGTGAAATAAATACTGGATACTGTTTAGAATTTACATTAAAGTGTGAACTCAACCACCTCCACCACCTCTGTCTCCAAAACAAAACAAACTGCCGACGAATCTACTTCTTCTAACAAAAGGTGTTATACTGCGGTCTATTACAGTGATTACGTTTAAGTTTAGTTCTTAATGTAGAATGAATTAAATACTAGGTACTGTTTAAAATTTACGTTAAAGTGTGAACTCAACCACCTCCACCACCTCCATCTCCAAAACAAAACAAACTGCCGATGAATTTACTGCCTCTAGCGAAAGGCAAATTATGTGCACTGAATTCTTTATTTTTTGTCTTTATTAATTTATACACTTTATATGTTCCTTTAATTTAGTGCTAAAAAGACAAGTAATAAGTATTGTTTTTGCAATTTAGGGGGATGAAAAATCCATCAACACATGCTGCTGATGGTCTGTACTGCCTCTGTGAATGATTTTCTACCAATTAACCACTTCAGTACTGTGACGTCTATTTCTGCTTTATTTACGCTTCCTTCAGCCGATTTTATGGCACTTAGGACTGACTCACATACTGATGGGGCTAACGAAAGCTGTACCAACCCCGTGCACTTCCACAGATCCAACCTACACTGACTAAAATTGTCTGGTGGCAGCAAGAACAAAATGAAAATACAGTAAAACCTCGATATAACGGACTTCAGTACACCGGAATTCGCTTTTATCGGACTCGAGGAGCTACCGGACTAAACTTGTATATATCGGAAAAAGTCCGATATAGTCAGAATCAGTCCGGACTGCCTGACAACTTCAGCTATGTTCACTACAATAAGACAAGTAAAAGACATGTTTTTTAGTGCACAATACAGTATTATTATACCATTTGATTAATGTAGTGAAGGTAAAACACAGTACAATACTGCAATGGTGGTGAAAACTACCGATGCAATCCGGACTAATGTCTAATATATCGGAAAAAGTCCGGATTAGCAGGGGTAAGTTTGGATGTCGCTTTTATTGGAAAATCGCATATTTCGGACTGGCCTGAGCCCCAATTAGTCCGTTATAGTGAGTTCTTACTGTACAGCCAGCACTGAAGGGGTTAAAGGTATATTAAATGCACTAAATTGTTTTTTGTCATAACTTATTTATTTATAGGCTATATGCTCCTTTAATTTAGTGTTGAAATGACAAGTAATAGGTATTGGCAATTTTGGGGGGTGAAAATTCGGTAAGACGGAAAATTCGGTAATTTGAACTAGGGTAGAGCCCCATATAGTTCGACTTGTGAAGGGTTTACTGTACTCGTGGCTTGTTGTCTGTGTTACAATCTCAGGGGCAGTTAGGAAAGGCTTAGCCTGGTGGCTGTGCTACTTTGGACATTGGGTGGGGATGCTTACGGATGTTTTGACACCAATTGTGGGTAACAGTCGTATTGCTGGGGTGCTGAAGATTAGTTGGGAGTGATCGGACGAGCACACGACTTTGATTATTCGGCGCAGGGGCGGACGGATATTTTAGCTCTGGTTGTGGGTTACAGCCTACTTCCTGCTCAGGGTTCGAGCCCAGCGGCAACAATACTGAATATTTGAAGATGTCAGCTGGTTGGCCGAAGTTATCAGGGACTTTTACGGCCGGTCAATAGCAAGTAAATTCGGATAATGGTTTAATAGAGCCAAGGTCTTGCGTCCGGATAAGGAATACGTCCGGATACTGCACATCCGGATAAATGAGAGAGTACAGTATATGCTTATTGTAAGATTAGTTACCGTCCACTCTGAAGGACATCTCAGCTTATTTGAGTTCATTTATTGGTGCAGAGACAGAATAGAGTACTGATGTTTCATTTACACCCAAATAAATCTATGCATTATGTTTTGAGTTATGTTTTATGACTCACCACTTCGTGATTCATGATTAACTCTTAGGAAAGAATTAGAGAACTATAGTTATCAGCATAAAAAAGCATAAATTTTAATTACCACTGTCATAAAATACTGTACTGTAATAAAAAAATTTGACTTAAAAAGAGCATAAAATCATAAATATAATTTCTAGAAAGTGGATGGTAGGCATGTATAATGATTTATTCTATCTATCTATCTATTGCCAGATGCCTTAATCCCATACAGGGTGGCCACAAACAAATTGCCTCCATGTCACTCTGTCCCTCTCCTTTTCACTGCCCTGCTTCCACCTCACACCCCTCTCTTTCATATACCTCTCCACTCCATCCCTCCATCTCATCCTCGGCCTCCCCTTCAGTCTCCCCCCCTCCACCTCACTCACATTCACACTCTTCATCAGTCTTTCACTCTCCATCCTCTCCACATGGCCAAACCACCTTAATGTGTTTCTTCTAACGCTTCCTATCACATCCACACCACAACGCTCCCTCATTTCCTCATTTGTCAGCCTGTATCTCCATGTAACTCCACATGCTCCTCTCAAATAACTCATTTCCACTGCTTTCATTCTTGACTTCTGTCCCTCCAACAGGGTCCAAGCTTCACTTCCATATGTTAGAGTTGGTATCACAATACTGTCATGTAGCAGCTTTTTCACTTCCCTGATTCTAATCCTTCTTTCAAGGAACCAGCAACCTTTCTTCCCTGCTGCACCCTTTCAAGCACTTCACCCTCTAGACTTCTATTCTTACTCATTACACTACCCAAGTACTTAAATGCACTCGCATTCTCCATATCCTCCCCATCCAGTCTCACTGTACATTCACTGACTTCACTTCTCTCCAAGTCCATCACTTTACTCTTCCCTACATTCATCTTTAGATTCCGTTTCTTACACACTCCCAAACTCATTTACCAAGCCTTGCAGATCCCCTTCATCTTCACTCAACAACACAGTATCATCTGCAAACAGGAGTACAGGGAGTTTCCAAACACTGCGCTCTCTCACTAGGGCCGCTCCATCATCCACTGCCCGATCTTGTATCTCTTTTATAATGCCATCCATATACAGATTGAACAACCTTCAAATGGAAAAATTCACTCAGTTCGCCTTCCGCACGCACTGCAGCCTTAGCACCCTCATACATACTCTTCACGGCCTTCAACAACTTCCCATCTACTCCATATATTCTTAATACTTTCCACAATCCTTGTCTATCCATCCTGTCATATGCTTTCTCCAAATCCATGAAGGCTGCATATAACTTCTTTCTCTTCTCTAGAAACTTTTCCACCATAGATCTATGAATGAATATCTGATCTACAGAACCTCTTCCCTTCCTAAAACCTCCCTGTTCTTCTCCAACTAATTCCTCTGCTATTACCCTAACTCTGTCAATAAGTATCCTACCATATACTTTCCTGTTACATTTAGAAGGCAAATGTCCTCATGAATACCACACACTTCTTTTTCCCCTTTTCCTCCGGGACTCTACCTTCCTCCCAGGCCAATCTGCACACCTTCCACATCCATTCTAGTACTATCTATCCCCCATGCTTCAGCATTCCACCACGCACTCCATCAATTCCTGGGGCTTTCCTCATTTTGACTTTCTTCATTACTTCCACCACTTCCATCCTACTAATTTCTTCCTCTCTTCTCACAGCCCTCCTTCTCCTAGTCATTCCCCAGCCACTTATACATACATTACTTTCATTCTCTATGTTCAGTTCATTAAAGTGTTCTCTCCATCTGTTCACTTTTTCTCCCTTCACCACTTGTGGGGGGAGGCGGTAGCTCGATCGGTAGAGAGGTGGCTTGCAGTCCTAATGGACCCAGGTCAAATTCTCTCTGGGGCAGGGAACAGTTTCGTTTCATTTCGTTTCGTTTTTGAAGGCTCCAACATGTTGCATGCATTGGCCTTGGTCACCTAATGGCGGCTCTCCACGCTGCTCGATACCTGCCAGCCTCCCTGTTCAGTCTCTTAACCCTTAAGTCACACTTAATGACCTCGTCCCATGTCTTTCTCGGTCTACCCCTCCCAACCCCTCCCCCAATATTAACACCTCTCACCCTCTGTACCCAATTATCCTCCCCCATCCTCTCCACATGTCCAAACCACCTCAGCCTACCTCTCCTCATCACAACACCAATACACTCCAGTCCCATCCTACCTCTCAACTCTTCCATCGTAAACCCAGTCCCCCCAGGCCTTGCACGCAGGGACGCATTGCACATCCACCTAATCATTGTCATTTCTGTACGTTTAAACCTGCGAATATCCTCTTCCTTTACTGCCCAGGTCTCACTACCAAACAGCATCACACTCCTAACACATGCTGCATACAAAGACCCTTTAGCATGTAAGGAGAGTCCTCTCAATGTCAGGAGAGGCAACAGCTCCCTGAACTTCTTCCAACCACTTCTCACCCTAGCAACTGAGCTAACTCCAGCCCAACCTCCGGCACATAACATGCCTCCCAAATAACGAAACTCCTCCACACACTCAAGAGACTCATCTACCAAACCTTGCAGCTACCCTTCGTCTTCACTCAACAACACAGTATCATCTGCAAACAACAGTACAGGGAGTTTCCAAACACTGCCCTCTCTCACTAGGGCTGCTCCAACATCCACTGCCCGACCTTGTATCTCTTTTATAACCCCATCCATATACAGATTGAACAACGATGGAGACATGACACATCCTTGTTTCAATCCAACCTTCAAATGGAAAGATTCACTCAGTTTGCCATCCACACGCACTACAGCCTTAGCACCCTCATATGTACTCTTCACTGTCTTCAACAACTTCCCATCCACTCCATATATTCTTAATACCTTCGACAAACCTTGTCTATCCACCCTGTCATATGCTTTCTCCAGATCCATGAAGGCTGCATACAACTTCTTGCCCTTCTCTAGAAACTTTTCCACTAAGGATCTAAGAATGAATATCTTGTCTACACAATCTCTTCCCTTCCTAAAACCTCCTTGTTCTTCTCCAACTAATTCCTCAGTAATTTCCCTAACTCTGTCAATAAGTATCCTACCATATATTTTTCCTATCACACTGAGAAGGCAAATGCCCCTATGATTAGCACACACTGCTTTTTCCCCTTTTCCTTTGTACAGAGGAATAATTATACCTGACTTCCAATCCTCCGGGACTCTACCCTCCTCCCAAGCCAATCTGCACACCTTCCTCATCCATTCTATTACTATCTCTCCCTCATGCTTCAGCATTTCACCACACACTCTATCAATTCCTGGGGCTTTCCCCATTCTAACTTTCTTCATTGCTTCCACCACTTCCATCCTGGTGATTTCTTCCTCTCTTCTCACAACCCTCCTTTTCCCTGCCATTCCTCAGCCACTTATACTTGCATTACTTTCATTCTTTGTGTTCAACAGTTCATTAAAGTGTTCTCTCCATCTGTTTACTTTTTCTCCCTTCTCCACTAGTAATCTACCATTTTTATCTTTCACACCCCCACAGACTTCGTTGGCACCCTGTCTAGCTCTCTTTACCTCCTTCCAGAACATTTTCTTACATTTCCTCCACTTTGCACTCAAATTCCTTCCAAATTCCTCATCCACTCTCTTCTTACTCTCTCTTACTAATCTTTTCACCTCTCTCCTCCTCACTACATATAACTCTCTTGTCCGTCTCTCAGCTTTTTCGTTGCCCCTGTTCCTCATCCACTCATTATATGCTTTCTTCTTTTGTGCCACAGCCTCTCTCACCTCTTCAGCCCACCATGCTGTTCCCTGAACCCCCCTTTGTCTTCTCTTCACCCCACACACCACCTCACATGCTGCACAGATTTCTTCTGTGAATACCTTGCACACACCCTCCACGTCCCCTATCTGCTCCAATCTATATTTACCCAATCGCTCCTCCACTTCCCTTCTATATTCAGCCTTTATTCCATCCTCTTGTAACTTGTAACTTTTCTTCTAATGTTTAGTATTCTAGATAAAAGCGAATGTGTTTTATGATGTCGGATTTTCTAATATACAGGTTATTGCAAGCGCTGTGAAATTTTACTTAGAATCATTCTTGTGCAATCGATCATATACATAGATATGTCAAATTGTGTTAACCCATGGAAAGTTAGGGTGAATATACTAAATCTGGAGTAATCTTTGGTGATAAGTTGTGAGCCTGGGAAATATCTGCGAGCCTGTTAGAGACCGTGGTTTAATGGAAGTCACGCCAGAATTTTAAATATTCTTTTCTCTTTATTTGTGTACCTTGTGTTAGGTTAAGAGGTAAAGTTATGTGTATACTTAATGTATGTAAATTATTGATCGGGCAAGTAATTCATCTGTGTGCCGTATTATCAACATCTTGTTGAGTGTAAAAGCCCAAGGATCTTCAGTGATGGTGTTCTCTCGATTAATAAGTTTTGTACCGTGATATGTGAGTCAGCTTGATTTATTTTCTGTGGAGAAGAGAGCATTATTTTTCTCAGTTATTTTGGAGGAATCAGAGACTGAAGTGAAACTGTGTACTAGTTACTATTTGTTCGAAGGTTAATTTTATTTTATGTATGTTAAGGTTAGTTCGTTTCGTTTCGTTTTTGAAGGCTCCAACATGCTTGCATGTGTCGGCCTTGGTCACCTAATGGCGGCTCTCCACGCTGCTCGATCTCTGGCAGCCTCCCTATTCAGTCCCTTAACCCTTAAGTCACATTTAATGACCTCGTCCCATGTCTTTCTCGGTCTACCCCTCCCAACCCCTCCCCCAATATTAACACTTCTCACCCTCTGTACCCAATTATCATCCCCCATCCTCTCCACATGTCCAAACCACCTCAGCCTACCTCTCCTCATCACAACACCAATACACTCCAGTCCCATCCTACCTCTCAACTCTTCTATCGTAAACCCAGCCCCCCCAGGCCTTGCACGCAGGGACGCACTGCACATCCACCTAATCATTGTCATTTCAGTACGTTTAAACCTGCGAATATCTTCTTCCTTTACTGCCCAGGTCTCACTACCATACAGCATCACACTCCTAACACATGCTGCATACAAAGACCCCTTAGCACGTAAGGAGAGTCCTCTCAATGTCAGGAGAGGCAACAGCTCCCTGAACTTCTTCCAACCACTTCTCACTCTAGCAACCGAGCTAACTCCAGCCCCACCTCCGGCACATAACATGTCTCCCAAATTACAAAACTCCTCCACACACTCAAGAGACTCACCTGCAAGTTCAACCCTCTCACGCCTAACAATCTCTGCCTGCTCTCCCCGACACACCGCACACATGAAATCAGCATTATCTCGCAGTCTACCTCTAATACCACTACATCTCTTGTGCACCCACTTATCACAAACACTGCACAAGATGGAATTACTTCCCACACCCATGTGGCAAACTGCACATGGCCACTCTCCCTCTCCTCTGATTGTACCGCCACCAACCCTAGATATCATCACTTTTGTTTTATCTGCATTTACCCTTAAGCCCTTGTGCCCCATACCATCTCTCCACTTCTTAAATCTTTCCTCAGCCTCCCCTTCATTCTCAGCAATCAACACCAAATCATCAGCATACAACATCTCCCATGGGAGTCCATCTCTGAAGTCACGTGAGAGGGCTTCAAGCACCATGATAAACAACAAGGGACTCAAAACTGACCCCTGATGCACACCAACATTCACGGGAAACTCATCACTCAAAGCTCCATTCACCCTTACCTGAGTGTGAGCACCCACGTACATGGCCATAACCACCCTAACCAGCCACTCTTCCAACCCCAGCTTTCTCATTGCCCACTTCACCACCTCTCTAGGGACTCTGTCAAAGGCCTTTTCCAAATCAACAAAAACAAAATACAATTCCCTTTTCTTGCCAATATATTTTTCCTGAAGCTGTCGAACAATGAATATGGCATCAGTGGTCCCCCTGCCTGGCATAGTAAATCATAGATAATTAATTTTCTTATGTGTTTGATCTAAACTCCTCTGGGAAGTTGATTGTGAGATCGAGTGGCCCGCAAGGTATGTTACTATCTATAGAATTCACGCACTCTTATTTACTCACGCTGCCCTGATTACTGTTTCTAGGCCTCAGTGTTCTGTCTTTCACTGAATGGGACTAATAACTTCTATCCTGGCAAACGCTGGGTGGTGGCAGCCCACCAAAATTAATTCTACTTCTACCTGTTAGTATATCTTCCTAGTGGAAATCAGTTTACGAGGCCTTCCATTAAAAATTTTAGGATTTCTTCCTCGGTAGTAATCAGTAATCAGTAATTCAGTAAATATCTAGTAAATTCATATAGACAAAATTCTAGCCGTTACACTGATGTCAAAAGCGGTGTGATAGATGTAAATCTTTTCTTCATTTTAAGGGCATCGTAAAATCAGCGCCCTTACACTGGTGGCAAAAACCTGTGGGATATTTTAAATTTCTATGCGTGCTATAAAATTTCCGGCACGACACTGGTGTCACACTGGTGGGATATCCTACCCTAAATAGTATATCAAAAATCTGATCATTACACTGGTGGTAGAGCTGTGGAATCTTCATGAATTAATTAATTAAATAGTATAATAAAAATCTGATCATTACACTGGCAGCTAATGCGGTGGGATTTAGATAGATTTAAATAGACTTAGATAGATTCAGTAATAACATGCTAGAGGCCCACTTGATCTTATATTGAGAACTCCTAGAAGATAGCATTTTCCATCGAACTGATAAGAGTGTTATTGAATAATTCTCATAGTGTGGACCATCATAGCTTATTCAATAGGTATTTTCCCCCTTACAATAAAACATCCACACACACATCACAAACTTGGGCAGTATGGGGCAGACTGTGACACATCTCTCGGTGTCATCTGAGAAAATGGAGGCGAAAAGGAGGAGAAAAATGGCACCTGAGGTGTGAGGGAAACTCTTGGTGGAGGAGCTGTTGGACGGGCGTGCGGGCTTATGGGAAGTTGCGTCCGTGGGGAAGGAGATGCAGGGAGCCCCAGGATGGGTTGGGCCCTGTTGCGGAGGAGGAGAGTGGCTTTTCGAACCCCCGGAAGAAGCCCTTGGGCCTGATCCTAATGTGATGGAGGAGTAACCGCCGCCCTGTGAGAAACGTCCTCCCCAGTGATTTTTTTTTGTTTTTTGAAAATGTTGAAGTGATGAAGTGTGGTGAAGTGTTGATAAGATGGTTTGGTAATATTAAGTTAAGTGCTGGATAGGGAAATGTGTGCGGGTCGGACTGTCTGACTATTGACTGTCGTAGTTCATGAGTTCAGAGAGAGTTTAATCTCGTGTTGGTGGTTAATCGGAGTATGTGTCATGGGCGTAGCCCAGTTCAGTGGAAATATTATGTCGCTTTAATTTGAGGGGTAACCGGTATCCTCTCACTCTACAGTCAGCACGGCCTAGGGTGTAACAGTGACTTCAGGACCTGAAGGGCACTCGTCAGTTACTAGGTGGAGAGCTGGAAGCACAAGAAAGTATGAATGGAGAGCGTAAATGTGATAGTAGGTTGTATGCATGGGAAGCGCCCCTGGGACGATTCTAGCAGCGAGAGTACGGGTTTGTCCAGGTGAGACGACCATGTTATCATTCAGGCAGGAGGTTGACTGGAGCACATTTTTCTACTGAATATTCGGGAGCTCATTGGTGACAGAGAAGTGACCCCCTGGGGTACGCAAATTATTCGTGGACCGACAGGTGCCACTTATGGGAGTATCAGATAGTGAGAACACTGTCTTAATCTGGAGTTCACAGAGTGATTCACAGTCAAGTTGGGTAAGTCTGTCCCGTCCGCACACATGTCTCTAAGAAGTGTAGAAGAATGAATTGTATGAAGACTTATGATGTTCAAATTTTTTTCCCTGGAGGATGGACCCGTGTATTGCCGTAATTTTAAGTTAATGTAAGTATAATATAAGTGTAATATAAGTTAATATAAGTGTAATATAAGTTAGTATAAGTATAATGTAAGTGTAATATAAGTGTAGTTTAAGTTAGTTTAAGTGTGGTGTAAGTGTAGTTCTGGACCCTGCTTAATTGATGCAGTGTTTGGGAAGTGGACCTCAAAATTCATTTTTTGGGCGTGATCCTAGTTGAGGAATAGCAAGAGTGTAATATTATTAATATGTAAGACCGTGTGGAGTGAGATTATGTGCAGAAGCATGATCTGTTTTTGATAAAGAGGCAAAGAAAGTTAATTCGAGGTTAAAATTCACGATAAGTTGTATTTGCACTTTGAATTCAGAATTTTGTAGTTGAGTTTGTATTTATCATCTTGTTGTACTAAATAATAATGTGTATGAGCTTAGGTAAAATCTGATTATGGATTATAGTCATTCATAGCCGCGAAATTTATTTTTCACTGACGCCAGATCACGTAGACCAGACAACTGCGACACATGGATACAATTAAGTAAAACGCGTGAGTTTAGGCTTCGGTAAAAACTGTCAGACGCATGTTACTACCACAAAATTTGAAACATCATAACTCAGTTTGCCTAAGGAAGAGGAGAGAGAAAATTCCTTGTTGCAAGTTCCTTGATGATTGTTATAGTAAGAAAACTGTAGAGTAATAAGTCGAAGACAGTCTTAGCACTGGGACGACAACATCAAGCGAGCGCGTATCCTAGGCCTATGCTCATTATGTGAGCTGGTGGCATCCGCTCAACAGGTTAGTGAGAGTGTCTTGAATCCCCCCCCTTTTTACCGTCTCAATAATAGACCTTCTATATATCTGTATATATAGTAAGTTGACTGAAGTTATTCCCCAACATCTCTTCTATATGATTATGTGAGCTGGCGGCATCCGCTCAACAGATTGCGAGTGTAACATCGAGGCCCCAATGCAGTCTTCACTTGAGTCACGCGGTACAACTGGCCAAAGCCCTTACACAATCCCCCCCACTTAGTTCTTTTCTTTATGCATTGTTGTCGATTATGTATTCGTATGGTCCATTTGGAAAAGCCTTTTCTTCTAAAGTGTAGTATTCTAGATAAAAGCGAGTGTGTTTTATGATGTCGGATTTTCTAACATACAGGTTATTGCAAGCGCTGTGAAATTTTATATTGAATCATTCTTGTGCAATCGATCATATATATATGTAAAATTGTGTTAACCCATGGAAAATTAGGGTGAATATACTAAATCTGGAGTAATCTTTGGTGATAAGTTATGAGGCTGGGAAAAATCTGCGAGTCCGTTAGAGACCGTGGTTTAATGCAAGTCACGCCAGAATTTTAAATATTCTTTTCTCTTTATTTGTGTACCTCGTGTTAGGTTAAGAGGTCAAGTTATGTGTATACTTAATGTATGTAAATTATTGATTGGGCGAGTAATTCAACTGTGTGCCGTATTATCAACATCCTGTTGAGTGTAAAAGCCCAAGGATCTTCAGTGGTGGTGTTCTCTCGATTAATAAGTTTTGTACCGTGATATGTGAGTCAGCTTGATTTATTTTCTGTGGAGAAGAGAGCATTATTTCTCTCAGTTATTTTGGAGGAATCAGAGACTGAAGTGAAACTGTGTACTAGTTACTATTTGTTCGAAGGTTAATTTTATTTTATGTATGTTAAGGTTAGTAAATCATAGATAATTAATTTTCTTATGTGTTTGATCTAAACTCCTCTGGGAAGTTAATTGTGAGATCGAGTGGCCCGCAAGGTATGTTACTATCTATAGAATTCACGCACTCTTATTTACTCACACTACCCTGATTGCTGTTTTTAGGCCTCAGTGTTCCGTCTTTCACTGAGTGGGACTAATAACTTCTTTCCTGGCAAACGCTGGGTGGTGGCAGCCTACCAAAATTAATTCTACTTCTACCTGTTAGTATATCTTCCTAGTGGAAATCAGTTTACGAAGCCTTCCATTAAAAATTCTAGGATTTCTTCCTCGGTAGTAATCAGTAATCAGTAATTCAGTAAATATCTAGTAAATTCATATAGACAAAATTCTGACCGTTACACTGTTGTCAAAAGCGGTGTGATAGATATAAATCTTTTCTTCATTTTAAGGGCATCGTAAAATCAGCGCCCTTACACTGGTGGCAAAAACCTGTGGGATATTTTAAATTTCTATGTGTGCTATAAAATTTCCGGCACGACACTGGTGTCACACCGGTGGGATATCCTACCCTAAATAGTATATCAAAAATCTGATCATTACACTGATGGTTGAGCGGTGGATTCTTCACTAATTAATTAATTAAATAGTATAATAAAAATCTGATCATTACACTACTTCCTCCTGTCTTTCCCTTCTTCTCTTCCTCCATTTTATTTGGACCTTGATTCTGGCCGCCACCAAGTGGTGGTCAGAAAGTCCACTCCCCCACCCTCTATATACTTTTGCATCCATTACACACCTTCTCAACCTTTCATCCACACAAACATAATCAATCATTGCATTCCGTTCATTCAGTTCACCATTCACCCTTCTCATCACTCGCCATGTACAGTATACCCATGGATCATTTTGTGCCTGAAGAGGGTATTAGCTATCACCAACCCCCTCCCGGTACAAATGTCCACTAAAGCACTGCCATTCTCATCCATGTCTGCAGGCACAGCCCACTCACCAACCACTCCATCTACTTTCACGTTCCATACTTTTCCATTCATATCTCCAATCAAAAACACTCTCTCATTCCTTTCAGACTTTTCCAAGCATGCTTTCACATTTGTCCAGAACTCTTCTCTCACTCTTCTTACACGATCTTGTGTTGGCGTATACAGGCACACAATCGTCCACATTTGTAGTCCAACTTTCACTCTTACGCTCACAATCCTTGAGCCAACTGATCCATACTCTCTTATATTTTCCTTCCATCTGTTACTCACAGCAATACACACTCCTTTTTTTGCTCTCTTATTTTCACCTACTCCCACACATATACCCCATCCATACTCTCATTCTCTCACACTCTCACCTCGCCATTTAGTTTCAGATAGTCCACATACAGTAGGCGTGGAAAGTATTGACGTTTTTTTGCCGACGTCATTCTTCTTCGCGTTAAGTGAAGTAGGGTCAATACTTCCCTCCCCTGTGATGCGAAATGAGCTGACGCTTCTTCAACGGGAGCTGGCAACCCTGCTTGATAGGTTTGGCACCACAGGAGCAGGCTCAGTAATGTTTGGGCAGCCACAGGAGGAGGATTGTCTCTGTGTGTGATGCACCACGAGGGCATGTTTTGACTCAAATAACACAGTTATTTGGTTACCTACCACATTCTCATCATGCCTAAAGTAACCACAAGCAAGGACAAACGTGTGGAAGTGATTACTTTATACAAAGCTGGCCACAAACTCCCATTTATTGCAAATCAGATGGTGTTAGCCTGAGGACAGTGCAGAGACTGGTGAAGTGGCTCAAGGACA
This sequence comes from Birgus latro, assembly GCA_018397915.1. Taxonomy (NCBI): domain Eukaryota; kingdom Metazoa; phylum Arthropoda; class Malacostraca; order Decapoda; family Coenobitidae; genus Birgus; species Birgus latro. Next base: position 37,391 of record JAGKTI010004287.1, read on the forward strand.
GTGGGGAGGCTATTCCTCCCACTGCACTTCCCAAGCCTGGGAGACCTAGTAAGACAACCTTCAGGACCCGTCAGCTGATCTCAAGGCAAGTTAGCAAGGATCCAAGGCTAACAGCACGGGATTTAAAAGAAAAGAACCCAAAGTTGCTGGCAGATGTGTCTGTCAGAAGTGTGCAGCAGCTGTTGCATGACGATCTGGGCTACAGGAGTTTTTGTGCTCGTAAAAAACCACTGCTAACTGCACTTCAGAAGAAAAAGAGAGTAAATTTTTGTAAGAAATATCTTGCCTGGAGTGAGGAGCAATGGAAAACTGTGCTTTGGAGTGATGAGTCAACATTTACTGTCACTGGTACCCCTTCATCACGAGTGTACCGCTAACCAGGCAGTGACCCCCTGGATCCTAAGTACACTTCCAAGTTTGTTAAATACCCAGCCTCACTCATGGCTTGGGGCTGCTTTACATATTATGGTGTTAGTGGGTTGGTAATTCTACCTGCAAATGAAAAAGTGAACCAGAACAATTATTTGGAGCTCTTATGTGATGTTTTAAGTGACTCTTTTGATAAAACCAAGGCAAGAGTATTTATGGAAGATTCTGCCCCTGCACATGTTGCAAAGTCAGTGAAACAGTGGCTAACAGTCTGTGAGGTTCCCTTTATTCGAGATTGGCCCAGAAACAGCCCAGATATCAATCCCATTGAGAATTTATGGGTGCACATGAAGCGGCAGCTGCGTAGTATGGACACATCATCTTTGCCTAAACTTGAGGCTGCAGCAATGGAGCAGTTTTAGTCCGTCTGTTCTGCAAAACTACGCCATCAGTCTCCCCAGACGCCTTAAGAAGATAATAAAGGTGAAGGGGAATGCCAGTAAATACTAAATTCAATGGTGAGTGTTAATTTATTTGTTTCTCCTTGCTAACCACAAGAATGTTTTCTTTTTTTAAGATGGCGTCAACACTTTCCGCGCCTACTGTATATCCACTTTTGCACACTCAAGCACCCGTACAATCTGTTTCACTTCATCATTTATACCCCTTACATTCCACGTTGCAATCCGTAACAAGTCCTTTGTTGTCAACTTTTGGTCAGTCCTGGTTTTTTACTTCCTCAAAAGTTCCGGTTGCTTCGGGGAATGAGTGCAATACTGTATAGTATTTACATGCTTATTTCAACGTAAATTAATAATTTTACAAATTTATAGCCCGAGAATAAAAGAGAGCTACAATTTTGGCTTTCCAGCGCAACAAAAGAATTATTTGTATTTGTATTAGGGCCCGTTCTGTAACGAAAGTATAAACCATACTCTTGGCGCATGGGAAATATCTGGCAGGAGGGGGAGTAGGGGTGCACGGGCCAGGTTTCCTGAGAGGGTTAAAGTTGTCATTGAAACAACTGAGAAATGACCAGAATATTCTGTCGTCATTAGGATTGCTTAATAGTTTGGATATTTGGTTGTAAAGAAATTTGATTTAACGAGATTTATTGCTGCTTTTGTGTGGTTTCTTGCAAGTTTAAATTGATTGAGGGATTCAGATGTTTTTTATTTTAAGTAAAAGTTATATGCTAATGATTTTTGGGTTGTTGCTGTGGAGGAGTTTGATCTTTTAGTAAATTGTTGACCTGGTATAGACAATTCCATACCAGCTTGTATAAAGTCATTAATGTGATACTGGGTAGAATTGATGTCAGTGGAGAAGAAAGACTGCCATGGAATATCAGCAAGATAATTTCTAAATCCATCTCAATCTGCCCTATCAAAGTGCCATCTGATCACCCTGACTTGTTCAGAATAGGGAGGTTTGAGGAAACTGACTAATGAGGCTTTGATGAGATTGTGGTCGGAGGATCCAAGTGGTAACAGTGCTTCTATCCTGTATTGGTTTGGGTTATTTGTCAGGAATAGGTCCAAGAGACAGGCACCATCAGCATTATCTGGTATTCTTGTTGGTTGTTATATCAGTTGTGTGAGATTAAAAAATTCTGCAAACAGCTTGCATTCTAGACCAGTATTGTCAGTCCTGCCAGAATGCAGTAACCCCTTAACATTGTGGACGTTAAAATCACCCAAAATGGCGAGTTCAGTGGTAAGGGTGAGGTTAATGTTGGCCAACTGTGGTTATGCTGGTTTCTGAAGAAGTATTGGTGGAGCAATAAACTGTGCAGATACATTTGGTAATATTTAGGTAATTTAGTTTGTCATTCATTCATTATCCAATCCTGTGTCGCCCCACAGGGGAGCGTAGGAGCCCGGGGCTAGGCAAGTTGTATAGTGAATAACAAAGCTAGGTGAAGTGAGGTACAAATAGTGTCAACTGCATGTTCTGATTTGATATAACAACAGGTGCTGTCTTTGTTACAAAAGTTTGTGAGTAGATGGTAACCAGGAAAACTAAATGGGGATATGTCAGTAGAGGGAGAGATTTGGGTTTCTGTGAGGAATATGGTTAGAGGGAATATGTACTGGAGAAGAAAGTGAACAGAATTCAGATTGGTAATGATGAGCACTAATATTTGCATTAACCACCATTGGCACAGTCACTTAATTGCGATCAGGAGGGTCCTCTGCCACCAGCCCTACCCTGCTGGTGGTGGCAGTCTGAGATATCACCGAATTTGCTGATGATAGTGCAACAACCATTGCAAAGAGGGGATGGAAAAAGAAGGTGCGATATCTAATGTGCATGTAGTGTGTGATGTAGACAGTTGGAGGTAGAGGTATTAATAGAGTATACTGGCCTACTCTCTGTGTTGATGAAAACATTGAAAATGTTCAGGAAAGGGAGATGGTAAGGTACAGGTCCTTCTGGTGCAACAGGAGTTCCAGGTCTTCCTGTCGCCAGCTTGTCATCAACCTCGGGAGTACCATCCTGTTCGACTGGTGCTACAAGTGTTTTTTTTTTTTTTTTTTTTATGCATGGAAGAAGGAACCAAAGGCCACGGGCCTGCATACTGTTCCTTCCAAGAAAAAGCAAAAACAGTACAAAAGAGAGCCAAATTCAAGATCCGTTCAATTCGCGATGCCTGGACACATTGCGTTTGAAAGACTGGAGATCATAGGAAGTAGGAAATACAGACAGAGGAAGACAGTTCCAGAGTTGACCAGTTGCATAAATAAAAGACTGGGAGTAACGGTTAACTCTTGCATTAGAGAGTTGGACAGAAAAGGGATGAGAGTTTGTTGCTAGACGGGTACTACGTGCCCGTCGTAGAGGTGGAGGGATGCAAGCAGACAGTTCAGAGGAACAGTGACCATTGAAGTAGCGATAGAAGAGAGATAAAGATGCAACAGTGCGGCGAAGAGACAATGGTTGAAGGGAATCAGTAAGAGGAGGAGAGTTAATGAGACGAAAAGCCTTTGACTCCACCCTATTGAGAAGAGCTGCATGTGG
>JAGKTI010004287.1:41051-51537 GCA_018397915.1 Birgus latro
AAGGTGCTTTAAAATTTTTCTGTTAAGAATTGACTCGAAAACTTTTGATACGCAGGATGTTAAAGCAATTAGACGATAGTTAGAGGGTTGGGAATGGTACTCCCATATTTCTTATAGTTCAGTAGCAGAAGATGACTTTGCTTCAGCTCTACATTCTTTCGATCACACTGTAACCGAGTGACTTTTGTCGGTATTGACATTTTAAAAAGAACACATTTCTTTTACTACTCTTACTTAAGTATGGTTTTTAAATATTTTTGCCCCAATACATTTGAAATTAATAAAGTAATCGCCACATTAAGTAATGGAAAACTTTGTGGCCACTGGCCAGTGACAGAGCACAAAACAGTGCACACATGGATGGTGACCATTCACAATCAGTTCGTCATGTTTGGAACAGTCATGTGTGTTCTATATTTTTATTTATTTATATTTTTTTTTACCAGTCATCATGCCTCCCTCCCACAGTGTCATTGACATCACATCTCTCACTTCATCATCAGCATTCCGATCTCTTTTTCTCTTCTAAGGGTGAGGTGAGGTAGGGTCCATAAAGCAAGAAAAGAGAAGAGTGAGATAGAGGGAGAACTAATTAACAGCATCTTCAGTGATATGGGCCATACACCACATTCATTTGTCATTCAGGCTCCTTGAAACCTGACTCTTCCTCATGGGAATGACAATTTGATACTTTTTAAAATAGAAGCGATTCACATTACCTATCAAGCAAGGTCATTCCAATAACTCCCTCCCTCGCCTCATTTCACTTATCTCTACTACATACCTCACTTTCTCACATAGACCTACTAATTTACCATATTGATCCACCATCATCTTGGTCTGCCATGCCTCCTACCTTCAGACTTTCTCACAGATACCCATTTCATCACCCTACTTACATCTTTTCTCAACCTACCATACCATATAAGCACACTTTGTTCTGCTGTACTGTCAAGATACTTCTAAGTCTGCATCCTTCACTAACTACACTTTGTACACTGTAACTTACACACTACATGTATATTCCTCAGTAATCCCATTTCCATTGCACTTATGATTTTTCATTCTCCTGCCACACTAAATCTCACACCCTACCTTAATTTGGGCACTAAAAGAGCGTAATTCAATCCATTTGCACCTTCCACACTTAGACCTCTGTTTAGTGTGAAGGTCCTCAAAACACCAACCACTTTCTTCTTACTTTGAACATTTATCTCTCATATCTGTTATTGCACCAATAAAAAAGTAAACTCCTCTGCCAATTCAGGTCTCTCTTCATTCACCATCACATCACACTAAACAACAAAACTGCTGCAGTCAGGGAACCATGTGTTTGTCATCAGCAAGAAACACTCACTGCATACACAAGATTTGAGTTATTCCATCATGTGCCGTTCATTACCTTCTCTCTCTCTCTCTGTGTTGAGGTGAGAACCAGGAGGGAGATGGAAACAGCTAGGCCAGGTTGAGATTTATTCTAAGAGGTCCAGGCATAGGTGCATCCTATCACTAGCTTTTGGCTCTACATTTTACCTTATATGAATTCACATTATTACTGGCCTCCTGCAGGTATGTCCAACCATGCTTCCACAGTGCACTGGGGCCCACCACCATGCTCCTCACCACACTGACAGCCTCCTCCATGCACATGGCCTTGAATCTGTGCTTGGCCACCTGTGCACCCATGCACTGCTGCACTTCAGGATCACACAGCAGTCTAATTTAACCCACAGCCAAGGGTGGGACCCACTTGCAACCACTTTGTAGCCCCCGACGCTGTGGGCCCACGCCTTGAACTGGGATGGTGACATTCCCATAGTGGCCTTACCGGGAGTTGCAGGTGGCGTTGGCACTTGGTGCAGGACCAGCACCTCTGGGTGTGAGGCTGTGCACACCGGCTGGTATGCCATCCCCATCCCTGGGGGTTGTACCTGGGGTGGTGGCTCATTGTACATGTTGCTGTGCGCTTGGTCTCTTGGTGCCATGCGGTGGAACCAGTCCATTGACTCTGGGTTCACCTGCTCGGGCACTTGTGGTGCTGCCCTTGGGTCACCTGTAGAACTCCACTCTCTCTGTTGGGGTGAGAACCAGGAGGGAGATGGAAACAGCAAGGCCAGCTGATTTATTCTAAGAGGTCCAGGCATGGCCACTGCCTACATTAGAGCAGCCTGAGTCAGACTATCCGGCAAGCCCCAGGCGCAGGCTGGGGGCTCGTGCACTGGAACTCCGCATAGCAGGGAAGAGTTCCCACACAAACACAAACTCCAACATCCCCTCTCCATTGCAGTGAATTCCCCACTCCCTGCAGTATTAATACAAAGAAATTGGTCATGGAAGGAGGAGGTCACTGCAATAACAAAACAGTGGGTAGACACTTATCATAACTTAAGATTAGGCATTACACAACACAGTGCTGGCAAGATTTACATGTTACATATATTACACAACACAGTGCTGGCAAGATTTACATCTTACATATATGCTGACTCAATCATGGCATAATTGCTACAAAAATAAAGAATCCAAGTATATGCATTGAAACAATCATTGCTCTGGTATCATGGTACAGTATAAGCACAACAAGGTTATACACATTACATATCACCTTAACATGCCTTGGGATACAAAACACTGCAATGTCATGGTACATAGTTTTGTAGGTGTCTTGGGGCGTGCCTAGCGCACTGCAGCCTCTCCAAGGGAGGGAGAGGCTGAGGGGCCTCCCCGCTGCGGTCATCCTCCCACCAGGGATCACCCTAGACGTACAAGGTGGGTGTCTCTTCCCGTCTCCTCGTAGGGGCGGAGGTGGCGGCAATTCCTCAGGGAGGCTGGCCCATTGCTGTCCAGCTGCACCAGGTGTTGCCTTGGGGCTTTTGTGTCAACAATAACCTTTACACAGTCCCACTGCATCATCTCCTGGTTCTGTAGGTGCACCCACCGGCCTGGGTTGAGAGGGGTGAGGTTGTGTGCCATCTGCTCGAATCTCGTGGGCACTGCATCCCCAGTGTGGGCCATGGCCCATTCCCTGCCTCTCAGCATCCTGGCGCACCGCCTGCTGATCCTGTAGTGTTCTCTGGCAGTGTGTGTGTTTTTTTTTTTAATGCGAGGATGAAGGTACCAAAGCCCATGGGCCTGCTTACTGTTCCTTCCAAGAAAAAACAAAAAAACAAATACGAAAGAGAGCCAAATTCAAGATCCATTCATTTCGAGATGCCTGGACACACTGCGTTTGAAAGACTGGAGATCATAGGAAATAGGGAATACAGACAGAGGGAGATGGTTCCAGAGTTGACCAGTTGCATAAATGAAAGACTGGGAGTAGCGGTTAACTCTTGCATTAGCAACTTGGACAGAAAAGGGGTGAGAGTTTGTTGCTAGACGGGTACTATGTGCCCGTCATAGAGGTGGAGGGATGCAAGCAGACAGTTCAGAGAAACAGTGACCATTGAAGTAGCGATAGAAGAGAGATAAAGATGCAGTAGTGCGGCGAAGAGACAAAGGTTGAAGGGAATCAGTAAGAGGAGGAGAGTTAATGAGATGAAAAGCCTTCGACTCCACCCTATTTAGAAGAGCTGCATGTGGGGAGCCTCTCCACACATGAGAGTTGTACTCCATACATGAGCGAATAAAACCCGTATACAAGGTCAACAACTGTGCAAGGGTAAAAAAAAGTTCGGAGTCGGCTTAGCACACCTAATCTCTTGGAAGCAGATTTCACAAGAGATGTAATATGTTTTTTCCAAGATAAATCCCGAGAGAATGAAACCCCAAGCATGTTCAAGGATGATGCAGGGCTGAGCTGGACATTATTAAACATTAGTGGGTAATCCTGAGGAAGATTTTGTTCGGTTGATAAGTGTAAGAAATGAGTGTTTGTTGCATTAAAAATAACAAGATTATTTTTACCCCAATCAGAGATTTGAGCCAAGTCAGACATTAGGTGTGCTATAGCCTCATCCCTTGTTTGTTGAAGTAATTGCTGAGATGGACGTTGCAGAAACTGAATGGAAAGGTGAAGGGTGGAATCATCAGCATATGAGTGGATAGGGTTAGATGTACAGCTTAGAAGGTCATTGATGAATAAAAGGAAGAGAGTTGGTGACAGGACAGAGCCCTGAGGATCACCAATGTTGATAGGTCTAGGAGAAGAACGATGGCTGTCTACAGCAGCGGCTATAGAATGACCAGAAAGGAAGCTAGAGATGAAGGCACAGATAGAAGGATAGAAACTGTAGGAGGGCAGTTTGGAAATTAAAGATTTGTGCCAGACTCGATCGAAATCCTTTGAGATGTCAAGTGCAATGGCAAAGCTTTCGCCAAAGTCCCGAATGGAGTCTGAAAGGTACGTGAGAAGATCGCCAGTGGGGCGTCCCTGATGGAACCCATACTGACGATCAGAAAGAAGGTTGTGGCAGGAAAGATGCTTTATAATTTTTCTGATTAGAATTGACTCAAAAACTTTTGAGACACAGAATGTTAAAGCAATTGGACGATAGTTAGAGGGTTGGGAATGGTCACCTTTCTTTGGGACTGGCTGAATGAGAGCAAACTTCCAGCAAGAAGGAAAGGTACAAGTTGATAGACAAAGGCGAAAGAGTTTACCTAGGCAGGGTGTAAGCACAGAAGTACAGTTTTTGAGGACAACTGGAGGGACTCCATCAGGCCCATATGCCTTGTTAGTATTGAGGCCAGTGATGGCAGAAAATACATCAGCTGAAGAAATTTTAATGTCAGTCATGAGGAAGTCAGAGGGGGGAAGTGATGGAGGAACAGCACTGGAATTGTCTAAGGTGGAATTGGAGGAGAAAGTTTGAGTAAAAAAAGATCTGCTTTATCAGTAGAAGAAATAGCTACAGAGCCATCAGAGTAGAAAAGAGGAGGGAAGGATGATGAGGTAAAGTTGTTAGAAAGGTTTTTGGCAAGGTGCCAGAAGGAGCGAGAAGAATTTGAGTTGGAGAGTTGAGAACATTTAGCATGGATGAAATTATTTTTAGCAGAGCGAAGAGCAGACTTAGCACAATTCTGGGCAGAAATTTAAAAAAGATATGATTCAGGGGTAAGTTGGCTTCGGTACCTTTTATAGGCCCTCTCCTTGTTGCGGACAGCATTAGAACAAGCGTGATTAAACCAAGGCTTTCTTGCATTAGTCAGAGGATATGAGAAAGGAATGTATGCTTCCATGCCCGAGAGAATAACTTCCGTAATGCGCAAGGCACACCCAGATGGCTCCCGGCCATGGAAGCAATAATCATTCCAAGGAAAATCAAAGAAGTACTGCCTGAGGGCCTCCCATTCCGCAGCTCCAAAGTGCCACAGAGTACGTTTCTTTGGAGGGTCCACAGGCCGTATCGGAGTGATAGGACCGGTTAAGGTGATAAGGTTATGATCGGAGGAGTCTAACTGAGAGAAAAGATTAATAGTGTAAGCAGAAGGATTAGTTGTTAGGAAGAGGTCAAGTATGTTGGAACTCTCTCCAAGGTGGTCAGGGATGCAGGTAGGGTGCTGTACAAGCTGCTTTAGGTCATTGAGGATAGAAAAGATGTAGGCTTGTAGAGGAGAGCCAGAGTTGGTGGTGAACATTGCAGTCTCCTAGAATGGAGATTTCAGAGAAAGGAGAAATGGATAGAATGTGTTCCTTTGTAGAAGTAAGATAGTCAAAGAGTTTTTGATAGTCAGTAGAATGAGGAGATAAGTAAACAGCACAGATATATTTAGTCAGAGAATGGCTGGACAGCTGAAGCCAGAGAGTAGAAAACTCAGAAAAATCAAGTTCAGGAACACGAGAGCAAGATAGATTGTTGCGTACATATACGAGACAGCCACCTTCGGCTTTGAAATGAGAACAGAGAAAGTAGGAGGATGCAAAAAGGGTTTCCTGGTAGTTGCGTTAGACAGCTGAGTTTCAGTGAGGAAGGGAAGGTGAGGTTTAGAGGAGGAGAGGTGGTGCTCAGCAGCTGCATAGGAGCCTCCCAGGCCAGTGTTGTTCCTCAGCAGCCTCTTGACAGACTTGACTGCGGCCTCCGCTCAGTCATTGGACTGTTGGTAATGGGCAGACGACACTTTAAGCTGCACATGCCACGTGGATAGGAACGCCTTCATCTCTCCACTCATGAGGTTCATACTCCTGTCACAAGACAGGACCTACGGGATACCGAACCTACTGAACCACTTACGAAAGCCTGTTATGAGCCGTGAGCTGGTGGTGCCCTTGGGCAGATGCTTCATCTTCAGCCAGCTAGTCAGTGTGTTTGAGGAAGCATATTAATCCTCCCCCTCCAGCTGGGACAGGTCAGTCACTGCTTGCTGGAAGGGGTACTCCTGTGGGGGTGTCGGCAACAAGTTTTCCGCAGGTTGTGATAGGGTATTGATTTCGCATGCTTGACAGTGCCTCCTCTTCTGCTTCACCACAGCATCTATGCCAGGCCAGTACACGTACTGCCTGGCACACCTGAGCATGGAATCCTTGCCCTGGCAACCTGCATGGAGGTTGGCTAGGACTGCATAGAAGGGCTGTGGGAATTATGAGTCGCAGGTGCCCCTTGTCGCTGGTGTACAAGACAGTGTCTTTCTGGCAGGACAGGTGCCTCCTCATCGTATAGTATGGGCGGAGTGCTATCAGCTCCCTCTCCTTCTGGTCGGCCCAGTCCCCAGTGCTCACGTGCTTATAGATGAACCTGTAGTCCTTACCCTGGTGTGCTTCCTCCTCCACTGGATGGAGGTCCACGATGGCACTTTCTTTGCCTTCTGGGGCACAGGCCATCACTGCCGCGACCGCGGCGCATGTAGCCTCGTCTTCCACCAGGTCTGTCTCATCCGGTCTGCCCCATAGCAGGGGGTAACTTGAGAGTGCATCTGCTGCACTGTTTGTCTCCCCTTTCAGGTACTTGAGTATGCAGAGGTTGCTGATGTCTTTCACCTGTTTGTCTTTGAAGATCTTGGTAAGCACATGGTGGCCTGTGATGAAGGTGAGGTCTGGACATCCCAGCAGGAACAGTGGCCCATGGGTACCTCTTTTTCAGGTACCGTGCAATGGCAAGGGCCTCCCCCTCCAACATTGAGTAGTTCTCGGCCGATGTTAGATGTGTCTGCCACACAGGGCCAGTTTCCAGCTGCCCTTGCAGCACTGGGGGGGCTCTTGAGACACACACTGGCAGTACTGCTGCATGACCATGAAACCTATGCCAACCCTGTTGAAGTCGGTGAACACTGGTGTGGGCTGTGTGGCATCATCATACTGGAGCCCTTCTGCCGCAAGCTTGCCAATAGCCTTCTTTGTCAACTCGAAGATGGACTGGAGTCGGCTGTCTCAGTACACCTCTTTCCCTGATGGTTTTTTCAATAATTCTCTGAAGGGCTCCATGAGTGGTGCAACAACGAGGAATGGTGCCACCTGGTTCACCAGCCCGAACCATGATCTGATATCTGTGAGGGCGGGGCATGGCAGCATCTGGAACTTGCTTATGGTGCTTAGCAAGTCCTGGCTTGGCTGATTCTCCTCCCAGCCGAACAGATAACCTGCGAAGGTCACGCTTCTCCTGCAGAAGCGGAATTTGTCTGGGTGGATTGTGGTCCTCAGCACATGCTCACTGGAAGTGGTATGTGTGCCAGAAAGCATTGGTAATGCTTTGATCGTGCAGGAGCGTGTCGTTGACACATTTCAATTTCCTGGGAATCTCTTCTTTTGCGTCGTCGAAGCACTTGGTAAAGTCCTGCCCTGCACAGTGGCCCAACGGTGTGGGCCGGTAGCAGAAGTGGCCCCATGGGGTGATGAAGGTGGTCAGCTTCATGCTCTCCTCATCCAGGGGGATCTGGTGGTACCCTGAATTAGCATCCGCTACTGTTTTGGATGTGTGCTTTGGCATGCTGGTGATTGTGTCGAACAGGGGATGGGTGTGGTGAGTCTCTCACTGGCCTGCTTAATTGAGTCGCTGATAGTCCACTGTTCTACGCGGCCGCCTGTCCTTCTTCAGGACCACTACTATGTGAGAACACCACTTCATGGGACCTCCAGCCGGTACAGGCACTATAATACCCTTCCATATGTCCTCTTCCAACTGCTGGTGAACTTCGTTGTAGAAGTGGTGGGGGACGGATGCTGATGTGTGCACTGCGTAGGGTTTGGAACAGGGGCACAGGTTGATGTGGTGGGCTGGCCCCTTCATCGGTGGCAGAGGGGCATGGTTCATTGAGAATGTTGTATGCCAGAAGTGCTCCAGGAACCACTTTTCTGGCAGGTTCACATTTTCTTCCGTCTGGGCATATGGGGGAATTGCAGGTTGGGTGGGGATTGGAGGCCCTTCCACCTGTTCAACGGCCCCTGCAGTTGCCGGCACGCTGGGGAAGTTGTGTGGCACCACACCCAGCGTTTTGCACGCCTGCAGCAACAGATACAGCTGCTGCACCCCATCAGTGAAGGACAGGCTCGCCATGGCTGACCTTCCGCCCATGTTGAAGTGGCATTCCTTGCATCCCACAACGAGTATGTTCCCACCTGCAAGGTGATTAATACTCACAGTAGTTCTTTGTAGACTTCATGGAGTCAGCCCAAGGCCCCACATGAGGTGGCGCTCTGCTGTGCATACCTGCACTCCCGTATTGGCTACCGCCATCACCTTGTATGCTGCGGTCGGGTTGTCACACTTCACTTCCACCCTGAGGCACACTGATGCCTCGGCACTGGCTGTTATGACACTTCTGTTGGTCTTGGGGTGGCTGGGCTGCTTTGGCAATATACACACTCACTGGAAATGGCCGACCTTCCCACATCGTGGCAGGTGCCCTTGATGGCTGGGCACTGGTGCTTCCCACTGCACTTGCTGCTGCCGTGCCTCTGGCAGCCCATTGCCGGTGGGGGAGGGGCATGAGGCTGGGGTGGCCCTGCACCCGCCTGCTGCAACCGAGTGGCACCGGCTGCTTCCGCTTCCTCCTTGTCACTCGCTGAAGCACCTGCCACACCGCTATGGCCATGCGCTCCCGCTGTTTTCTCCGCCGATTCAAACACTTCACAGGCATTTTTTATTTTTTCCACAGATTGCGACACTGGGAGTCACTGTAGCACTTCTGTTTTCATACTGAGGTTGTGCAGCCCCATCACAAGCTCTTTTGATAGCGTGAAATCACACTCTGCCACCTTAGCTGTACATTTTACCACATATGAACACACGTTATCATTGGGCTCCTGTGTTTATGGGAAGAAGTCCAACCATGCTTCCACAGTGCACTGGGGCCCACCACCACATTCCTCACCACGCTGATGGCCTCCTCTATGCACATGCCCTCGAATCTATGCTTGCCCACCCATGCGTCCACGCACAGCTGCACTTCACGATCAAGCAGCAATCTCACATAACCTGTGGCCAAGGGTGGGACCCACCTGCAACCACTTGAACTGGGATGGCGACATTCCCATAGTGGCCTTGCCGGGAGTTTCAGGTGGTGCCAGCACTCACCACTGGACCAGTGCCTCCGGGTATAGGGCTGGGTACACTGGCTGGTAGGCTGTCCCCATCGCTGGTGGTTGTAGCTGGGGTGGTGCAATCACGATCCCTAGTTTCTTTACCCTCCTGGCTGGAGGAGGGTCGAAGCCAAGGTTGAAGAAATGATGGGCCACTGAACATGGCCAGTTCATGATGGAGGGGTTCACTAAACTGAACCTTAATGAGACTCCCTCCGACGAAACACTCGAGCCCAGTTATGAAACACGATTAGATCCACTGTTATACAGTGTCATGTTATAACTTCAGTGATAGGTTTGTAATATACATGGAGTCCAGAAATACCTGCTGGTTTTTTCATAGCTTATTGCTCTGTAATTGCTTGAGACATGGAGGTGCAGTATTGTGTACAGTAATCTTCCCACTGTCCGACGTAATATAGCCAAAGGCATGACCGGAAAGTGGTCTTGTCCTGATAGTGGCCCTGAAGCTCCAGCACTGGTCATTCATGACCCTAACCTAAATCAGAAAACCACCTACCTACCTGCCTACCGGACATGCATAGCACTTATTTAAGTCCCCTTTCACATAAGTAGTGCACACAAAGCATGAATTAACTGAATTTTAACCAAAAAATGATGATTTAGAGGTGAGTAAGGCATAGGTGCTCACAACTTGCCAGCAAGTGTAAGTAAGTATCAGACATGGAAATCACTATGAAAATCACTCTTTCTCACACCATATGCATTAAATAATGGACACAAAGCATAAATTCATTGAATTTTAACCCAAAAATCGATGATTTTGAGGTAAGTAAGGCATAAGATGTTCATGAGTTGGCAGCATGGTGTAAATAAGTATTGGACGTGGCAGTCACTATGAAAATGATAATTTCTCGCATCTTATGCACTAAAATATGGGATACAAAGCATCAAATAAATAAATTGTTACCTGAAAAAGAGTTAGGCATGGCAAAGGTGTTCACTGTTCACCAACTGCACCAGACATTCTTGACCCTAACCTAACCTAACCTAAATCAGAAAACCACCTAC
>JAGKTI010004288.1:0-23087 GCA_018397915.1 Birgus latro
CTTAAAAGATGCCTGGACACTGCATTGAAAGATTGTCACTGGCAGAAGGAAAATTATTCACAATAGCTAGCTTCAGCTTGCAATCCCCCTAGCTCAAATTTCAGATGGGTCTAGGGATGAATTCAGACAGATATACTTCTAATTTCTTAGCTCCCCTAGCACCTCTTCTTTTGTGATTTATTTTTTTGCTTTATTCTTGCTACCACCACGCATTTTACAACTTAGGGAGGACCCATGGCTCAGAGTTAATGAAGGCTATATGTCTTCCATTTTAAAGGTGTTTGGTAAAGAGAACAGTCTAAAATTAGCATAGAATCTAAATCTGAGTCAAAAGGTATCAGTGCAGCTTAGAAAATCACACAATCACATGGAAGGGCTTTACCATCAACAACAATGCTGTACCTTTCAATACGTGGATCTCAAGCTCAGTTTTAATATATTGAAACCTGTCACTTGATCTGATTTACTCAACACCCAGTGATTTTATCCAGCCTAGGGGATATTTTCTTTAGTGAAGGGGCGATAATGGCTCTAACCTCCTAGTCTAAGTCTCCGAAAGTTAATAAAAGTATATAGAAAAATTAAGAAAACAACATACACAAGGTGGAAAGGGTGAAAATGATAATTTCCAAATACTGTATATGTTGTCAGCTTTCTAATTTAACTACTATGCACCATCTGTACGTGTTTCCATTTAGCAAGTCAGAATATAAAAGTCAGTAATACCCTTACAAATTTTGCTTCCTAAGCTAATTAACTACAGGCTTCAGTGAATTCTAACTTTCAAGAAGCTAAAGTAAGTTTTGCAACCGACTGGCAATTAGCAAGAGCTAGTACCATAGCAGATTTAACGAAAACTATACAGTTTAATGTAAAGTACTCTGCACTTGGCCAACCAATGGTAATTTCAACAGACTGACATGTACAGTAAATGATTAAGTAGTTACTACACAGGTAAGATTACTCTCCATTTTAGTATCCAGCTGAGTTGCTGCCCCACATCAAAGGTGATGGTGATGGTGGTGACACTTGTGAAAGTCTACCACCAGTCACCATGCCAGCGGAGCTGGCCTTCTCTGCCATCAAGCTGCCCCTCCCCTCCAACTGTCCTAAAGTACAAATATGCTTTAGAATTCATTAATCCTTTAAACACAGCGACAAAGCTACCTCAACTTTAGTTGAATTTCATGCCGAAGGACATAAGTGAAGGCTCTATCTAACCCATCCATTTCAAGGAGTAAGTTAATATTCTCGCCAAACAAGTATGTACCTATCCCTCAAAAGGAGGATGGTGGACTGCAGAATTGCAATTTCAGCCTCAAGTCCCCCAGATTCACGTAGCGATAAACATGAACCCAAAACTGAGTTAATGGCTGTAGTAAATAAGTTTTTTTCAGAGAAAGTTATTCACAAAATTTGCCTAGTAACCAATGCATCTATTCTTACACAGTATAATGCCGCTTCATTATTCAATCTTAATTTTCCTTCATCCCGATCTTTTCCACCTAACGATGAGGTGAGGCAGGGTGCAGAAAACAAGAATAGAGAACACACAATTAGGGGAGTAATTACATCTCTCATCTCAGCCTCATTACCCACCAGTGGATGGTATGAGGCAAGGTTCAGAAAAAGAGAGAGATTCAGCCAACATTTCCTTCATTTGTTCATTTATAAAGGCTCCAAGATGCTTGCATACATCGGTCAAGGTCATGAAATCGCAGCTTCCCAAGCTGCTTTACCTCCAGTAGCCTACCTTCTCTATTCAGCCACTTATCATCCCAGGTCTTTTAGTCTCTTTCACAACTTTACTCTCAATGTTCACATCTCACCCTGTGCACCCAGATGTCATCCTCTACACACTTCCAAACCATCTTTATCTACCCCTTGTCAAACTACCCTTTCTTTTTAACTCTACCCTCAACATTCACTCGTCCCACACTCGGCTTTCAGTTGTCATCCTCCACCCTCTCCACATTCCCAAACCATCTCGGTCTACTCCTTACTCTCAGCTCTACCCTCAACGTTCACACCCCTTACCCTCTACTTATCCTCCATCCTATTCACATGGCCAGTGAAAAGGACCACACAAAATTCCTATTCTGCACCTACAGATTTATACCTTTGCCCTCACCGATACTGGATAAAACAGTTAGGTCTCAAAATTTCACTTAAAAAACGTTCTCTAATAAATATTGTATAGTCTACTGTATACTCTGGTAACTTTAATATCAGCATCTAATAAAAAATGAGATTAACAATAGTGCTGCTCCAAGAAGTGCTATGGCAAAGGTGTACAGGCAAGGTGGTGACTGACATGAAGCTATATTAAACCACAGTGTGACAAAACTAATAGATTAAGACTAAAGATTTTCCTCCAACTCATTTCAGTTTCCTAACCGTGAGAAAAATTATCTTGTCACTAGAAAATTCTAACTTGATGGAACTGATCACTCCCACAACTTCAGCAGACCACAAAAAAAATCATTAATCTTACAGTTATGGGGGTAGGAATGAGTCTCCTTGATTACTCTAAGCAGTTTGTTTCCACGGGACAAAACTAACACTCCCACATCAGTACTGTGTGGTTACTTGAATCCAGTTATCTGTCCATCGCCTGACACCTTAATCTCGGGGTGGTTACAAACTGCTTCCACATTGCCCTGTCCCTTACCATTTGGCTGCCCTATCTCCAACCCACACCCTCCTCTCCCATCTCTCCGCTCCATCTCATCCTTGGTTATAATCTACGAGCCCTTGGACAGTTCAGCCTTCCATTATTACCTGACTACACTAAGAGCTGAAAATGCTAAGGGAAGTTATCAGACTATAAATGAATTACAGCACTGTACTTATCTAAAATTTCTGCCACTCTGCTCCAAGCAGTCAAGGCCCCTCGCTAGAGTTCTCCAGGGAGTCTCCAGTCATTTCTATTGAACCAGAATCAGGCTGCCCTTTCTCTGGAACCACGCTATCTTGAACCCAGGGCCACCATAGGAACACCACTGAAATGAGTGAGAATTATAGTACAAATTATTTACGTTTAGGGTAGGCAATTAGACAGTAGATAACACTAACTTCTTCCTTCTCCTTGCCCTACATTTTGCCTTATGCAGTCCATTTCACACAGTTCAGTGGGAGAACAAGATAATGCTACAGCAAGGCATCCTTTTCACACACACCGTGATGATCATGTTCTGGTATCCATGTACAGACACCAAAAACTATCTTTACAGGAAGGTCCGATATGGTTACGCGATGAATATTCCAGCTTTTTCATTAAGGTTGGTAAGCGTGGCTATGGGAGAGCTGCCACGTAGGATTACTATAGAATTATGCATGGGAGAATTAACACATATGGCAAAGGAATATGCTTTCAGTCAGGTATTGTATTCTATATCTGTACTGGTGCTGGTGGGATTGTGAAGCACTGAGAATAGGGTGATTATGAGTGTTACTGGGTGTATATCATTTGTTTCGAGACATTAGGGTTTAGTTTCTTGTCAGAGTTGAAGTCTTACACCTGACGATCTTAACACCTGCAAAAATATAAACATGCTATTTTGCATAGCATGATTAGATCATTCATAAGATGACAATACTATACTGCTTTTACGCTAACTTGGCCTAAAATTACCATCTTTCCATCCTTAAATCTGAACTGAAGCAATAGATTAACACGAAAATGGTGCTAGTCATGAAGAAGTGCTATGGAAAGGATGTTGAGCCACAGCATTGTCTCATTCTGCCACTGAGCTGCGTGAAATGAGCAGCAAAAGCACGAAAATATAGGCCAAATTAGCGTAAAAACAGTATAGAGTCTTGTAACACCGATGCACAGGGTTCTAAGTTCCGTACTGCGTTCCCGTGGCAGTATCTTACTGCCTCATTTCAGCGCCATCATTTGATTCCAGCAGGTGAAACCGCATCATAGACAAGCAGGGATACCTGCATGAGGATGGCCTCCTTGGCATGTTATCAAATCTTTCGTACGTATAATTTTTTCACGCAGGTGTAAAAATATTTTTGGGGGTGTACTGTTATTACTCAAAATTCAAGTTGCCGAGATATTTTAGACCAAGTAAAAGTGACGAACATAGCATCATATTCTAATAAATTTGTTACAGCCAAGTATTCGAAGTGGGGATTTGTTGCTTTTAGATCTAGGCCAAGTTTTTCTGACAATGGGTCACTTCCCCCCAAAAAAAGAAAAAAGTACAAAGATGTTATATGGACTTTGATGAACCGTAGTTATGAGTCAGGAATGAGCCCTTGGTTACCCCACTGCTTGTACTCTAACTTTGCCTAAAATTGCCATCTCTCCACCTCGAATGTAAGTTGTAACAATACTAGAATATATTAGCCAATGACCTATGAAATATCTCACCTAAGTTACTGTGAAAGAGCTATAGTCAAAATTACCCTCCCAGTCTGACTACACTAACATCGAAGACCTGAAAAGGGCACCCCACCCCAATCCCCCCCCACCCCCACCACCACACACACACACCAAACTCCACACCACACGCACACTCACCCACATTCCAAACTCCACACACACGCACACTCACCCCACCCCAAACTCCACACACACGCGCACACACCTACACCCCAAACTCCACACACACGCGCACACACCCACACCCCAAACTCCACACACACGCGCATACACCCACACCTCGAACTCCACACACACTCGCACACACCCACACCCCAAACTCCACACACAGACCTCCCTCTCTCCACACACAGCTCTGTTGCCCCTATCTTAAATTACTATTTCAGTTATCTCAGTAAGCTTTAATTCTGCTCAGGAGTGCTTACAGTACAAATTAAAATCAATATCATAAGCAAGCAATGGGAAGAAAAGGGAAAAATATCTTACCAAAATCGTAGACAACCTTCACCACTGACAGCTCAAACCGGACTGAGCAGAAGCAGGCGATTTCCACCTCCCTCAAATTCTTTCCTTCCACTTGTTCCCTCCCTTCCTCTCCCCCACTAGTTCTCCTCCTCCCTCCACTAACTCGTCTGTTTCCACCACCTCCCTCCCTTCACACCCCTTCTTCCTCCTCCTCTCCTTTCCTCCACCCCCCGTCCCTCCTCCCATTTTTTTTCCTTTTCCTAAATTTCTTTTCCTTCCTTTCCCCTCCTTGTCCTTCCATCTCTTGTCTTTCTCCTTCTCTCCACTCCTCCCTCCTCTCCCCCATTGCTTCCTCCTTCCCCCTTCATCCCTCCTTACCTCGTCTCTCCCCTCCACCCCTTCCCTCCTCCCTCCCCTCCACCTTCTCTCTCCTCCTGCCTCTCCTTCAACCCCTCCTTCCTCCTCCCCCCCTCTCGTTCTTCCAATCTCTCTGACTTTCTGGAATATTCAATATTTTAAGGACATATCTTACACACACACACACACACACACACACACACACACAAACGGCAGATTATCTAAGGGATGATGATGATGATTACACCAATATTAATAATTGTATGATCTCAAACAGGATTATCACCATCTCAGTTATTGCCACCAACAACCATCATTACCACTGTTAACCACCACAGTTACCATCACCACCACCACCAACTACCACCATTGTCACTACCACCATCATACAAACACCACCACTACCACACATACGCCATCACTACCACACAGGCACTACAACCGCCACCACAATGAACCTACCACCTCTACTACCACCACCACGGACACAGTCACCACCACCACCACCACCACCACCACCTCCACCACCACACTACACTGTCACAAAGATGACACTGTAGGAGCCAAGGAAACATATCATGGTGCTTAGAAATGCTTTATTCTATGAGTGTCCAGCCACAACCAATTAATGTAAATAAAGTATGGAACCAATTCAGTTTTAGGGGAAGGAGCTATTACACTTGAGACTGAGGACTGTTTCTGCGACTGATACGAGATGTAAGTGGACCTGTAGTGCTGGAGAGAGACGCCTTCACGCAGTAGCGCCGATATAACAGGACAGCTCCTATGTTCGGTTATACTAACGTCCTTCACCTACCTATCTCCCCAAAAGAAAGTGGACCGATGGAGACAGGCAACACTGCAGTCCACTGGGTTCAGGCACACATGAATCTGGGACATCAAAGTGGACCAGTATTCGGATTATAACTCCTTATCTTTTTTACTTCCTTGTATCCATCACTAAAGAGTTCTCGAAGTGGAGGGATTAGATACACATTCATTAATCCCTTCAGGTGCTGCAATAGGACGCCTTCGTGCGATAACACTGATATAACCAAGCAGCTCTGATTATACATCCTTCATTTCCTTTAACTCCCCTCCTATCCAACCTATGTCTTTTCGCCTCACTGATGCATCTTTATCTCTTTCCTATCGCTGCTTCAATGGTCACTGCTCTTCTGAACTGTCTGCTTGCATCCCTCCACCACTACGGCAGGCGCGTAGCACCCGTCTGGCAATAAACTCTCATCCCTTATCTGTTCATCTCTCTAATGCAAGAGTTAACCGTTACTCCCAGCCCATCGTGTATGCAACAAGTCAACTCTGGAACTGTCTCCCTCTGTGTGTATTTCCTGCTGCCTACGATCTCCAGTGTTTCAAATGCAGTGTGTCAGGCATATCGAAATGAACGGATCTTGGATTTGGCTTTCTATCTTATTTTTGTTTTTTCTTGGAAGGGACAATCTGCAGGCTCCTGGCCTTTGGTTCCTTCTTCCTTGCAAAAAAAGAAAAAAAAAGAAAAGAAACAGCTGACTCAGCCTGCAGTCCACCGGGTTCTCGTCCAGATGAGTCCTTGGCCACAACAACAATAACCCCTTCAGTACGAGAGGTCGAGGCTGTTTACATCTTATATACTGTATATGACAAGTCTTTCCTGAGATGAACAGAATCGTGATGTGGTAGCAATGCAAACTAAAAAAATAATTCCTGAAGACATTAGTTGGTATGAGCAGCATTTAGCAGCCAATTCAACACTACCCTCTCATTATGCATCGTTAACAGAGGCTATTGTGATGATATGTTATTGAAATGCAGAATACCGAAGCTCCCCCTCAACCTTACCTGGGCAAGGTAACCACCCAAGGAGGAGATACCTAGGGAGTGGAAGTGAGTGGCGCGAGCTCCAGACAAGACGGGTGCACCTGTACCTCTCCCGTGCGCCCCTCTCACGCTCAGGTAACTCACCGTGCAGGTAGCAGTCCAGGCGAATTACACCTCCGCCATGCCAGCCACCGACAGGTTCAGGGTGGGGCTACTCCTATAGCCCCAGACAGCATTCCGGAGTCGGCCACAAGCCGCCCACTTGCTGCTTCCCTCCCTCAGCCATACTCGACCCCCGGCGACCCGAGCCCCTGTCGGACTCTGCCACCCCAAGCTGCCACAGGTCATACCTGGCAGAGGCTCAGCAGCGAGACCGCAGCCCCAGGACCAGCCGAGACGTCCCTAGGACCCCGGGAAGAGACCTCCCCAACCCCACGCAACAACCTCTGCCTAAGCGTAGGCAAGTACTCCTACTGAACCTGTTCGGGCCCAGCCCCTAAGCCCTCCCCCCTCTCCCCGTATTCTCGTGGAAGGGCCCACCCTCTCCTGCACGGCCCTCTGACAACTCCCGGACGAGACTCTACGGGTCGGCCTCCCGGTGCAGCCACCGGAAGTCCCGACGACCCCGGGGCCTCCTGACGCAAACCGCTGACCCAGGCCCTCTACGGGCCTCACCCTAAGGCAAGCTCCAGCCACACTCTCCTGTTGCCAAGTCCTCCGGTCCTGTTTATGTGTGTTGACACTATCTCTCTGTAAAGTGTGCCATCATATTGTAGTAGAGTTTGTAATTTGTGGTAATATACGTGTAAGGTTGTTGCCCTGAGTTTTATGCCCTGTTCCCTCTGATTGCCTTAATAGAGCCCAACCCGTTCTAGAAAGAGAACCTCGCTCAGGCTCCGTGTATAAGGGACGAGAAGTCGCACTCTTTTTCAAACAGCATAACAGTTATGAAAACTCTATGAACAAAGGGCCGTTTCTTCGTAGGCCAGTGAGTCTCCCTAGCAGCTCTTCCTTACCAGATTGTGGGCCCATGGCCTTTGGTTCCTTCTTCCTTGCATAAAAAAAAGAAAAAAAAAGAAGCTTAGTTTTGTAGTAAATATGTACGCTATAGATTCCACCGACACCTTGCCCCACACCGCTAGATGAAAGGAGGCTTTAGCTAAGTTTTCACACTGAACGAAGGCTTGTTGGTAGAAGTCTTTCACTTAACTTGGCCCAAAATTTCGTCCTTTTACAGCTTATTTCACACAGACCAGTGACAGACAATACTGCAGCTCTAGATCCTTTCCACACAGGTCTTCTTTTTAGTGTCACAGTCTTGTATTATCCTAGTGGGAAATCAAGATGGAGAGATGGCAATTTTAGGCCAGTTAAGGGGAAAAGAATATAGTTAGGACCTTTGTTAAACTACAGTGTCACCTCAAACTGTTCTTAATTTAGTCTAGCAAACCTCTATCATCTTAACATACAGGTATTCATTCGGCATGGGGATCTGACTTCAGCGCCCCTCCCTCCAGGGGTAGGGAGAAGGGGCAAGTAGAAAATATAGCTCACTAGCATGTATTAATTTACCTTTGCATGGTGTTTTTGGAATGTGTGTCTGTATAAAAGATACACAACATGAGAGACTGTAACAAGGTGTAATATTTACGATAAGTCGCAAAGGAAGATGTGCAAAGAGCCCTCTAACTCGACGAAGATTTGGCCAGGAGTAACATTCTTTATACAAGCAGGTAAGCACTGGATTGAAACAAGACCCAGGGCTGGATGAGGCATTGTGTTTGTAGAAGGGCTTAACCACTTCAACACAATGACGTATTGGTTTGTTGTTGTTGTTGTTGTTATTGTTGCAGATGATATTGTCCTAGGCTTAATCGAACGTGAACCAAGTGCACTGCAGGCTGATGCCCTCATTCTGCAGTTCACCATTTTCCATTCGTGGGGCAGGGAGGAAGTAAAGGGACATTTTGCATAACAGGGCAGTGAAGTTGCCAAGTAATACAGGTGCCACCACTTGAAGGCATCCCACTCCATCACCAAACAGCAAATGAAGGGGCATAAAAACTTGGAAAAAATTGGAAAAACAAAAAAAAACAATGAGAACGACATTGCATTTACTTCATACTGTCTCCTGGCGATTTTTTTTGTTAACGGAAGACTATGCCGTACTTTATAAGGCATGGGACGCTACTTAGCACCTGTTTCTTTGCGAATTATTTCCCAATTTTACATTATAACTTTGTCTTTAAGTCTGGTAAAAGTGGAAAAAGACAAGATTGGGATTATAAGTTAGGAAGTAAAACCCTACACATATCAGAGAGAGAGAAGGATCTAGGAGTAATCATCAATAACAGACTATCTTCGGATGACCACATCAGTGAGACGGTATGGAACATGTATACTACCTATCTATCTATTCTATCTATTGCCAGACGCCATAATCCCGTAAGTGGCCATTTGACTTTGAGTTATTTGTTTTACGGGGAGGGGCACTAACTTTCCACCCCACTTGTTGACACTTAGGGAGCACGTATGGTTTGGTTATATGGTTACCACCCAGCATTGTAAATGGTTTCTTGGCTTACAGGAAATCATTTGGCTTGTCACTCAATGTAAAGCCACCTGTAGAGGAAAGAAATGCAATAAGAAGTGACAGGAAAGATGGGAGAAATAGAAAGAGAGGAGGGCAGGCACAGAAAAAGAATGATAAAGGCTAAGGAAGAAGTAGGCAGCACTACATCAAATGAGTGGATGATGGTCGCCACCACCTACCACCATGTAAACACGGCTTGCTAATATGAGAATAGCATTCACATACATAAATGAAGACATGCTGAGAATATAATAACATCATTCATCAGACCAACCCTGGAGTATGTGTCAGTGGTCTGGAATCCTCATCTCAAGAAACATATAGATAAGACTGAAAAAGTTCAATGGGCCACTACAAGATGGGTACCAAGCTTTAGGGATCTAAGCTACAAAGAAAGACTAGAAAAACTGAATCTGCAAACACTACAGAAGAGAAGGAAAAGAGGAGACCACTACCTTTCCTTCATCATTCTTCACACACCATTCACCTGTGATATCCCTGTTTTCCCATCTGAATTGCCATCTTAAATATCATATTCTACCATTCAGCACTATTTAGGTTATCTTCAGATTTTGCCCTGTATACCTCTTTTCTAGCCCTATTCTTGGCAGCCACGTATTCCTCTTTGTTACCACCCCTTTTCCATTCCCGGAAAAGCCTTCTTTTCTCCTTAACTGCAGCTTCTACACCCTCATCCCAACACCATATAACTTTATTTCTTGGAGGGCTCCTTGCCCATCCACTCACTGAATCAGCAACTCTCAGGAGATTGTTCTTAGACAGCACTGTACTGTTGATTATCAATTCTGTCAACAGCTGTCTGTTCTGCCACCACTCTACTCATCTCGCTATAGCGGGCATCCCTTACTGCCTGGTTTTCAATTTCCATTTTTCCTCATAGGTGCATAGGTTCTCTTCTTTATCACCCGCTCCTTAAACACCATGTTACACATCAATATTTTGTGTTGCTGCACACACTCTTTGCTCCCTACAACTTTAATATCCCTCACCAACCTCCTACTAGCCCTCCTGCCAATGTTAATCAAACTCTGCTTCATGTACACAGTAATTATTTGTATCAGTACAGAATTATACACTGAATGATGTTTTAATAATGTACAGTTACAGGTGTAAACAACTTTACTTATAACAATAAATATTAATAACAAAAATTCAACTTATGCTCCTTACTTCCTATATGGTCAGACATGTAAATTGTACTTTAAATGCAGGAAGTGGAAAAGTTTAAGTATCATTCTACTGTATTTATTTCACTCTTGCAGTATGTCTATCACTTTTCTTCTTGAAGCATCATATCAAAGAGAATGATCTATGTGCCAAGGACCATACCAAGCCTCTCTCAGTTACAGAATATTAACCAGCAGAGGAAAGTAAAAGGCCGAAATGAAACATCAGGGAAAGTTTTGTCCCGGTCTGTACTGAACATAACTAAAGATTGTATGTCAAGTTTCTTCAGTTTCTCTATTATAACTCTGATACCCATCAGGTGACATGCCAAATAACCTTTTCGGTCCAATATTTTCTTTTATTCTTCCTGTTTTCATCCATCCATCATCCAATCCTACATTGCCCCATGAGGAGCTGTTTTAAGCGTATGTATTTCAGCTTGATGCTTGGGAGTGGCATCATCACCATCATCATCATCTGGACTTCCTTTCCCACCCTAGGGCAGGGTGAGGAGTAGCCAAGGTTAGATAATTATGGGCTTATTTAATTCCCTCACTATGACTGCTGAGTAAATTTGCTGAAAAAAAATATGAGTTATACCTTGATTATAAATAAAAATACACAACTAGAATGAAGAGATTAATTCTTTGAATCCAATGATGTACATTTTATTTTACTTTGGCTATCTTGAGATATTCTTCTTCAGCTTATGGGTGACCTGTGACTGGTGAAGGTAGATCCAGTCTTTATTAACACTTTGACGATCACAGGTCTGTCCTAATTTAATATACCGGGTAATCATGTGGTGGTAGCAAAAATAAATGATAAATATAGGCCATTGTACTGAAGGGGTAAAGGCTTATTAGTATTTTTTTCCCCCAGGATTTTTTTTTTTTTTTTTCATGTATCATGTTTGTCCTGCAAAACCACAAGTCTTCTTTATGAGCCAAAAGTATAGCAGATTGTGACCATTTTCTGCAGGAGGAACAAGGAATGGGGAGGGCAGTATTTTCTGTGCTTAGTTCCCTTAGCTAGTAACAACATGCAATTTCTCCCAAGTTCTTTATGAATTTGTGCCCTGGATGTCATCTGATGAGCCCCAGGTTCAACTTCCAAGGGGTATAACCAAGATAATCCTTACACAAACAACTGTGAATGTTTTCTGAGTAACTTTCATAAGAATTATCATGTGCACTTATCTTTATAATGTTATGTTCAAATTCTCTATTGAAAGGGTGAATTTTTGCTATTTAACTCTTTGAATATGGTAACAGTTTTAAAAAAGATAATTTTTGCTACTTCCAGACATTTTTCATCAGCAGGGAAAAGCCCCTCTGACTGAAGCGAATTATTAAATAATGTAATAACACGTTGCAACAACAACACAGTAAGAAAGTTTACTCTGGGTGATGAGACTCATGAAGGCTATTTATTCTCTCCAGTCTGGAAATGCAACCCTACACAAAACGAAACTATCTGGAGATAAGATTAAGACATCAAGAACATCACTGTTTTGAAGGGGTTAAGCAAGTGTTTGGAGCATACATTAGTCAGGTACAAGCGAGTATACTGCACAGTAGAAATTGCACTCCATTACGGACATGGCTATCATACAAAGTATTCTGATTATGTGTTCCATCACTTAACTTGTGGTTACCAATATATATGGGAGAGTAATGATGGTACATGATGGGATACTTACTTCTTGGAGCCAGGTTGCAGCCAAGAATGAAATTAAAATGGCAGTACATAATGGTGATCTGACTGCACTTGAGAGATGGAACAGTCAACCATCACTGTTCTGGCACAACCCCAATTCTTATCGGACTGGAAAAGATCTGTTCAAGTATATAACTGTATGGCTATACAGTAGATAAGAAATTACTCTCCTCAGCTATTTAACAGAGAAATTGTGATTTTTTGTTGAATAAATCAATCTATCTATCCACCATCTAATTCTTTTTAACCCCATCAGGAGCATAGGAGTCTGGGGCTAAGCTACTTAGTCCAAACATTTAAGGCAAGGATGACCTCCAATCTAACCTTAGATATAAACCTCAACAAATCAGTCTGGTCAAAGCTTCTTAACCCACTATACCAACACATGTTGTTTGGCTGTATGTTGCCACCTAACCTATTAAGTTTACAGGAAACCACCTGGCTTCTCGCACAGTGTAGAGCCACCCAAAGACAGCACCACACTGAGTGAATGAATGGTGGATGTTCCCACCTACAACAACACTCAGATAATTCACTTTCAGATACAAGATAAAGGATTATACGAGCTTTAGTTAGTTGCTTACTGAAGTTATATTTAAAAAAATTAAGAGCTAAAAATATCCCTATACAGAGAATAGACTACAGACTAATATCATAATTAATTAAATAATCTTTGGGTACTAACTCAAGATTACATAATTAACATACAACAGTAACTAGTCTAGACTTTTCAATTTATTAGTTTTCAGTAACAAGTAAAGTTCCTACTAGTTGCTTAAGGCTCAGTTAAGCTCTTCTATATGGACTGTGTTTCTTCGGTTCCTCTTGTAAACTAAATGAGATGAATGCAAGGTGAGGAAGGACAAGTAAAATCAAGCACAACAAAACTAACACTCAATTTTTTGCTCTATTAGTTGGCCATGAAGAAACCTTTAGGAAGGAGGCTCAAGCCTTTGCTACCTGTCACTATGTGCTGTATAACTGCAGGCAAGTGAGCAGCTCTTCTCAACCATATTAGGTCATACAAAGATATTATGAAATTTTGTAAGAGAAGGGACAGCATCATGAGTCACAATGAGCCAAAATAAATGTATCAAAAAGCTCTGTTTGGTCTAACTCATCCCATACTAGTGACTGCATCCTCAGTCAGGAACATGTTGTGTACTCGCTTTAATCACAAGGGGTTCACCATCAGGAGGAGCAAAGGTTAATAACCTGGGATCACACAGCTGGTAAGATATGGTTGTAATGTCCTGACAGATGAAAACTTAGTTTCTGAAAATGCAGAATCTTTTATCCCACTCCTAGTAGGCTGTTTGTTACTTTATGGAAAGATGCCACAGGCAGAGGCATAGACAAACCCCTCAAGAATATCCTTTAGACTCAAGTTCTATGCATGATCCTGACACTGCTGTTTCTAAGGTTAAATGAATGCCCATTGTATGCCATCTCTAAACAAAAGCCATACTGTGTTCTGCTCAACCCCCTTACCCCTCTTTATCTGCATACTTTGATCTAAGGACAACTTCCCTTGACTGCAGAGTTGATGCTTCCTGCCACAAAGCAAATCATGCAAAATGGTGAAATAAACCACAGGTGTCTCTGCAGACTATGAACCATACTCTTGGTGGTACAGGAGACATGGCAGCAGCTCTTTCTCACAATTGATTTTGCATTTTACACTACCGAGTCAGACAAAGGTGATAATGATATATAAGCATAACACAGAGGACAAAAAAAATTAGCGTATAGTATGTATAGTAAATTGCAAAGCAAAAGGTGCTACAAAGTCTCATGTGGCCTTGATACTGACATGGGGTATATCCATGGCTTAATACTGTGCATTATGACAAAATACTAAGGTTAGGTTTCAGTAGAATACAAATCAGTCACATTTACTCACCAGACGGATGGTACTGTACACTGCAGTGTACCAATATTATAAATATTAATTTATGTATAAGTTGAATACTATATATGGCATTGAATACTGTATTTGGCAAATCAGTTCAATATGAACTAGAGTCTTATTATCCATATCACTACTCCTACTCAACAATGACTATTCAATAGGCAGATGTGTATGTTTCTCTCATTCTATACAGATTTTTTTAATGTAAAAAACTGATGTTCAAAGGACAAGCTTTATGTTCAGGGCAATTAACTGAATGTTAAACTTTCAATATACTAAACATGTTGCAAGAACTGCACTGTAAACCATATTCTGTTACAGATCTTAATGTGAAGAGAAAATGGTTTATCCTGATGCAAGTACTATAATAACAATTTCATTAAACTATCACTGTCTGTGTTGTCACATCATCAGATTCTGGTATTACTGCCAATTCACATTCTGATATAAGCTTTTTCCTGGGTTCTTCCTTGTGAGGGGTATTTCCATCTGCGCTGCCTTCCTGGGGCCCTTCTACTATCTTCAAAGTTTGCTGTTCCATATTACTTGCAGGTGAGGTAGCAGAATCAGGTTTTGTTATGGGAAGTTTGCCATCTGGAGCTGATGCTTTTGACACACCAATCTCAGGGAACAGAAAGATATTGCCACTGTTGGGATCATGTGTCTGTGAACTGTCAGCCTCAGTGGGAGATAAATTTCTGGGAGTCGATGCATCTGGTTTGGAAGGATGGTGATGATGTGTGTCTTCCTGAGAATCCTCTTCACTATCAGAGTCATCACTCCTGAAAAGAAATACAAAGCTGTACTACAGATTTTTTGTTTTCATCTGAAAGAAATCAGTTACAGTACAAATTCCATACTGAGTCATGACTACATGAAATTCAGTGAGTCTTAGTTATGAGGCAGGCATAAATCTCCTTAGTTACAAGTTAATCAAACATCAAATCTGATTACAGCTGTCCATCAGCTAATTTGAAAGAGGCTAGAGAACTTTGTCAGATTAAATGTACTATAAGAAAAGTAATAATGTTTGAATTATACATAAAAAGGGAATGTTTTCAAGCAACTGAAGTTACTTTACTTGTTTTGAAACAATGTGACTAATGCATTTCATACTCTTTGTTTTCAGTCTTATTAACTGAATACACAAACCTAGTCCACTAAAAAATGACAACACCCTCCTTTAGTCAGTTAACATTCTGTCTTCTAAACAGAGACAGATTAAGAATTCTGGGAGCCTGGGACACAGCATCTATTGGAGGCTCCCTAAAACAACTGTTGGTAGAGCTCCATAGTATAGACATTCACCACATTTTAAAATAATACCTGGCCTATAAAGTATACATAACAGTGTTTGATGTTCTCTCTATTTTAGGGGCATGAAATTTTGAAAATCAGTAGTCTGTCTTGTGGGGCGCCCCATTTTAGCCTCAGTAGCTCCTCCTTTAATCCAGACCTGCTTCTAAACATCAATTCCATCTGAAAACAAAAACTTAGCAAGAGTTTGACACTTTGTGTCTGACTGAAACTTGGTTGTGTGAATTCAACATTAATATTGTTTGCAGTGCTTTGCCTTAGACTTATTGCATAATAAATATTCCCAGGTCTGCTGCTGTCCATATACATGGAGGTGCAGCACTCATCTCCTCTGTTACACTCATGAATGTTTCTTAATATAAATTCTGATTTTGTCCCATCTTTGTTTGAATTAAGTATAAATCTCCTTCACCAAACTATTAGAAGTGCAATTGTTTACAGACCAGGCCATCCTAGCATGGATCGATATTTTATGGAAGTGGCGGGTCTTTCTCAAAGCATTTTCTCATAAATCTAGTGAAATGTTTGTTTGAGGTTATTTTAATTATTAGACTCAGAAATCACAGTTGAATTCATTAAAGTTATCGACCAGAATATTATTTTTTAAATTATATGTATCACTCAACGCACATCTCAAGACATGTCATTGATTTGATAATATCCCAAGTAAGTTGCAGTCAAATATCAGACGTGGAGGTTGATTCAATTCACCCCTGACCAAGCTCTGATCATTTCTGGTATAAATCCCACAAGCCACTTCTTATAAAAAGATTGTCATGTTTAGAAATTGCAGTAATGTAGACCACCATCTAATATGTTCTGAAGTTGACCAATATTTTCAATTATTTACTGCACATATACAG
The DNA here is from genome assembly GCA_018397915.1 of Birgus latro. Taxonomy (NCBI): domain Eukaryota; kingdom Metazoa; phylum Arthropoda; class Malacostraca; order Decapoda; family Coenobitidae; genus Birgus; species Birgus latro. The sequence continues at coordinate 16,632 of JAGKTI010004288.1, forward strand.
TATATAACAATGAACGCTGGTCTGTCTTTGATTATAATTGTCCTGGAATAGTAAAAACAATCACTGTATGTGCTACTTTTCCATGGTATAGTACATCCATCAGTTCTTTGCATTAACAACACAGGGAAGCAGAACACAAATGGGACTTTCAACAGACCAAACGGATTTGTTTGCATTATGTGTCTGAGAATGCTGTGGTGTGGATGTGATAGGAAGCCTTAGGAGAGAAACACATTAAGGTGGTTTGGCCGTATGGAGAGGATGGAGAGTGAGAGACTGACAAGAAGAGTGTATGTGAGTGAGATGGAGGAGAGGAGAGGGAGGAGGAGGCCAAGGATGAGATGGAGGGATGGAGTGGAGAGGAATATGAGAGAGGGGGTGTGAGCTGGGAGCAGGGCAGTGAAATGGCCGGGGACAGAGCGACATGGAGGCGATTTGTTGTGGCCACCCCTCGCGGGATTAAGGCGCCAGGCAATAGAGAGATAGATAGATCTGTCTGAGAAGAGCTGTTGTCCACACTGTAATAAAAAAAAAAAGCCAAGTATTATCAAAACAGAGTTGCTTTATGTGTCAGTAAAAGAAAAAAGTTGGCTAGAGTTATGAATAATCCAATCTTCAGAAGGACATGCGAGTAAATGCCAAACCAACTTCTGAATCTGATGCCAACTGCCTTCTGATTTTGTTTCCTTCTTTACAAATGAGGTATTGTATCTTGCAAATGAAATGAGTTATCATAGACAACAGTTTTTTTGCTGTTGTTGAGGAATTCTCAGCTGAATCCCAATCACAGTGCACAAGAGGCCATGTGCTTTCATCACTTCATCTACTGGATGCAAAGTTAAATGTTATATCAGACACCTTACTATAACATATTGCCCACTTGGTATGCTTAATGTGTCACAGATGTCAGATGTGTGTGAACATGCAACAGATTTTACCTGTAATACAGTAAATGGATGCTTTTTTGAAGGTAACTTTGTGCAGACCAAGAAACATGCCTTGTTCTGCCCCCTACTTATAAAGCTTGGTCTTGAAGCTGATAGCATGTTAAACTATCATCCAGTCACTCTTGCCATTCTTCTCTAAGATCAGTGTTGCTTCTCCCATTTAATCAGCACATATGAAATAACACTCAACTGAAACTTCATTAATGATTCATGAGGACTTGGTGGTGAACCATTGCAGCAGAATGTTGATTGCCAGGGTACAGTGGGTTGCCAGGGTAATTGAGAACATTGTGTGGCCAGGGTGCTCTGTGTGGGTAGTTGGGTTGGTGGGTGGGTGGGTTCAGGTTGGGTAGGTGAGTGGGTAGATGTGTTGGATGACATTGTTAGATGAGTTTGGTGGGTGGCATTCGTGGGTGGGCAGGGTGGATGCCTGAGATCTGTGTGCTTGGCGGATTGTTCAGGTGGCTGGGAAGGGTGTGTTGGATAGGTTGAGTGAGCAGGTGGATTACTGGATGGGTGGATATGTGGCTTCCCACATGACAAGGCAGGAGTAGGACTTTTAGGGCAAGCAGTCATATAACCTGTCACTGTTATCTAGATTTTAGTATATCATTTAGAAGATGGGTAAATATCTGGAAAAAATTCCATACAGCAAGGTCATTCTACTGAAATCTGCTAAAACCTCAATATAATTATTTCTCACTGAACTGAAGGTGGACATATATGGGTAATTATACACCTAATAGCGGAATAAATTATACTAGTATTACATGCAGCAAGACGTGAGGGAGTGAAGCTTCAGATCTCCGATCCATCTGCCAAACAAATCAGTGGTTTTGTGGGGGTAAAGAGGGGGAGTTCGGGGGTGGATGAGGCCGATTAACCTGCCCTCTGTTGGCAGACTACCCTGTTCCATTATTAGTGTTCATGACTGAACTGGTTCATTATACAACCAAGATATTGCATTAACATTATGAACTGCAGACACCGAGTCAGTGCCTGAAGAGGGCATGATCAAGTTTATTACCTTAGAAAGCAGGGTGCATCAACAGAGTGGGTCATACTCAGTTTCACTTCCCTGACAACTCAGACAGAGATGAGATAGCAGAAGACATGGTTGTGCAGGATTTGCCAACTCCTCAAGTATCAAGAATGGTATATACATTCAAAGAGGTGACTTTTCCCTCCTCAGTCAACTGATCTATGTTGATGTCATGTTGTTGATGTCATTTGAATATGCTGATGAACTTAAACAAGATTTGTTTTCTGATTAGATCATTCATTCATTCTTCATCCAATCCAGTGTTGCCCCATGAGGATCATAGGAGACTGGGGTTAGGCAAGATGGTCCTGATATTTAAGATAAGAGTGGCCAGCCTCACACATCCCTGAGTGGCATTACGTGAGCAATAAACCCCAACCACCCCTTGGATATAAACCTGCACCAGATCAGTCAAACTGGAGTGCCTTAATTATCCACTAAACCACCAGGTGCCATAATTTGGTTATATGGTTACCACGCAGCATAATAAATGGTTTCCTGGTGTACAGGAAACCATTTGGCTTGTCACTCAGTGTAGAGTCACAGACAGAAGGAAGAGGAAAGAATGATGGAAAGAATGACTGAAGAGGAAGGAAGGAAAGATGGAATGAAGAAAGGGCAGGGCAGACACCCGAGACCAGCACTACATCGACTGAGTGGATGGTGAGTGCCCCCACCTACCACTAACAATCAATATTATTACTGTATTACTATTATTATTATTATCATCATTATTATTATTACCATTACTATTATTATTATTATATTCATTCTCATCTTAAATGTCAAGACCAACTTGCCTGGCCCCTGGTTCCTATGCTCCTCATGGGGCGACATAGGATTGGATGATGGATGGATAGATGGATTATTATTATTATATTATATTCTTCTTCTTGTGGTTCCAAGCTAACCTGAACATAAACCCAGTGAACTCCACCATACCAGCCACTTCAGCCAGATGGTTCCATAGCTATTTTGTTGAGGGTATAATGAATGATTAACTATGTTATGAGAGTGGAGTATAGTACATGAAGCAAGTAAGTGCACTGTGGTGAGCAGATGCATTACAATGAGAACACTGTGGATTGTTAATGATTCACAGATTATCTAAGTACTGTACATTTACTATCAAAAGCGTTATCAGAAAAAAGACAGTGAAGGGAGAGAAAGTAGAAGCAGAGATTAAGAAAAGGAATTAAGATGCAGAAGCTGTACAGACATAGAAGAGGGAAGGAGGTATGAGTCACTTTTCATTCCTCTGATGTGTCACCAATAAACAACCTAGATCCACTTCTGTTGGTACCTTCTCTGCTGGGGTGATGTAGCTAGTGAGTCTCCATGGTGCTGTTTTTCAGACCCAAGAATCTTGGAAAAACCTTTCAGGTTAAGGCTGCCCAGACCTCTCTTTTTCTTCTGTGCATGATCTGTAGGTATAAAGTCAGATGCTGCAAAATTTGGAACAAAAAACATATACAGTATACCTCTCACACACATAAACACACACACACAGAGACAACAGACCTGTGCCATGTGTCAGTTTCATTAAAGACAAACAGGTAAATGCTAGCAGTCAATTCCATAAAACTCCACCCATAACACAGAGGTCCAAGGCTAGGCAGGGTACATGGCCAACCGGCTTGCCTGCTTCCTTTGGTGCCGCTATACAATCAAAAAACCTCCAGTCACCTCTTAAGGAATGAACATGTGCAAGGTTGTCACTCTAACTGGAACATTCTGACCACTCGACCATTACACAAATAAATCATTACTAGTTGTTCCCGACACCAGACTCATATCAAGGTGAACCAAGTGGACTGCAAGCTGAAGTTACCTTGTGCACTCCATCATCGTTTTTTGGCACGAGAGGAAGTTCAGGGATTTTTCTCTAACTGCGTAGTGAAGCCACCTGGTTATACTGATGCCACCACATGAAGAAGTCCTTCTCCAACATCAAGGAGACCATGAGCTAAGAATCACTATACCCATTCTCATCCTTATGTCAATATGTTTCACCTATGAACACTACAGTGGTGTCAGGTTCAGTGAGTCTCCCATCTGGTGATATCAGTATTACCCATATCGAAATATAAAGGACCAAGGCTTGGCCACCACAGTTCAATACATTTTAAGGCAGATGCCCAGCCTACTTTTCATGAGGGCATTGCTTAACTGAAGGAGTCACTTCTTGGGGTACTGGACCTATGCAGTGTCATCACTCCAAATGAGGCATTGGACCCCTTACATCACCAGGCAAGAAAACCATATGCTTCCAAGTGTGGTGTCCCATACCCATTACATCACCAGGCCTGCAAACAATAACCTTCCAGGTGAGGCATTCTACCCATTACATTACCAGGCTGGAAAACCATAAGCTTCCAAGTGATGCATTTTACCCATTACATCAGCTGGCCAGCAGGCCATAAGCTTAGACTTCTTACCAGCATTTTCTTCCTCATATCCATCTGGTTCATCTGGGATCACTGACGAGGTGTTAGGTTCAGTAAGTCTGTCATCTGCGGAAAGAAGCCTCTTCTCCTCGTTGTCTGATGCATCATCCACCACAGTCTGTTTGATGAATTCATTTAAGTATCATAAGAACATATAAATAAATAAAAGACGAGAGGATAACTGCAGTAGGCCAGTTGGCCCATGCTAGGTAGCTCCTAACAAGAGTGATTAAACTACTACAATAAGACAAGGATAGCAAAAAAGAAGGCTCTCTCCCACCCACCAAACCCTCTAACCAAATGGGCAGGAAAAAGTCAGAAGGAACACCATGCAGTCCAGAAAAACTGGCATGGACATTTTATAAGAAAGTAGAAAAGAGACAATTGTAGAGAAACCTGAAAAGCAAAAAGAAGTAAGTAGTACCAGTTATTATGAGATTATTTATATTCATCCCTTATTTTTCCTATACTTATCTAGTCTATGCCTGAAACTCTCAATAGAAGGGGCAGCAACTACATGTATCACTAAGTAGCTTATTCCATTCATCCACTACTCTACTGCCAAACCAGTTCCCATCTATTTTATTACTATAATAGAACCTAACTACAGTAGTTTGAAACCATTACTTCTAGTTCTATCCTATATGCTAACTTTAAATAGTTTGCAAATAATATATCTCCCTTGTTTATTCTTTTCATCAACTTAAACACCTCAATTAAGTCTCCCCTTACCCTACACCCTTCTATTGAGTGCAAATTTAGTCTTTTCAGCCTGTTGTCAAACGAAAGGTTCCAAATACAGTATCATGTATTATTTTTGTCATTTTTCTCTGTACATTTCATTACAAATTTATATCCAATCTATAGTATGGACACCAAAACTGCACAGCTTAGTCTAAATGTGGCCTTACTAATGCTTGATAAAGCTGCAGTATTACTTTAGATGTCCTATTGCGCACACTTCGTGAAATAAATCTTAGGACCCTATTTGTTTTATTTCTCACATTAATACACAGTTGTGTGATGAGTAAGGATGGAAGTTTAGAGAGTGAAGTGCTTGAAAGGGCACAACAAGGAAGAAATATTGTTGGTTCTTTGAAAGCAGAGGGAAGTGAGCACGGAAGTAAAAAAGTTGTTGCATGACAGTACAGTAAAGCATTGATATAAAGGACTTCAACAGACTGGAAATCGCTTTTAATAGTATCAAGGAGCTACCGGGCTAAATTCTTATATATTCAGAAAAAGTCTGATAAAACCAGAAGCAATCCAGACTGCCTGACCACTTCAACTATGTTCACCACAATAAGGTAAATAAAAGAGATGTTTATCAGTGTATAGTACCGTATTATTAATATATACTGTACCATTTGATTATTGCAGTGAATGTATAATACAGTACAATAATGCAATGGTAGTGAAGAGTTTAAAAACCGTTGGTGCGATCTGGACTAGTGTCTGATATATCAGAAAAAGTCCGGGTTGGCAGGGGGAAGTCCGGATGCCGCTTTTATCAGAATTTTGCTTTTTTTGAAATGGCCTGGGCCCCAATTAGTCCGTTATTGTGAGGTTATACTGTACTGCGATACCAACTCTATATGGAAGTGACGCTTGGACCTTGATGGAGGGACACAAGTCAAGAGAGCAATGGAAATGAGTTATTTGAAAGAAGCATGTGGAGTTACATGGAGAGACAGACTGACAAATGAGGAAGTGAAGGAGAGTTGTGGTGTGGATGTGGATGTGATGGAAAGAGTTAGGAGAAATACACTGAGGTGATTTGGCCATATGGAGAGGATGACGAGCACGAGACTGACGAGGAGAGTGTATGTGAGTGAGGTGGAGGGGGGAGGGGGACTGGGAGGCCAAGGATGAGAGGGAGGGATTGAGTGGAAAGGTATATGGGAGGGGGGGTGTGAGCTTGTATATTAGCACTGACTTCTTACCACTACCGGATAAGTAGCATCTGATGTATCGGCTACAAAATATTAATTAGTTTACTGTATTCGGGTTGTGTGTGTGT
>JAGKTI010004288.1:28802-51536 GCA_018397915.1 Birgus latro
CTCCAACATCCACTGCCCGACCTTGTATCTCTTTTATAACCCCATCCATATACAGATTGAACAACCATGGAGACATGACACATCCTTGTTTCAATCCAACCTTCAAATGGAAAGATTCACTCAGTCTGCCATCCACACGCACTGCAGCCTTAGCACCCTCATACATACTCTTCACTGCCTTCAACAACTTCCCATCCACTCCATATATTCTTAATACCTTCCACAAACCTTGTCTATCCACCCTGTCATATGCTTTCTCCAGATCCATGAAGGCTGCATACAACTTCTTGCCCTTCTCTAGAAACTTTTCCACTAAGGATCTAAGAATGAATATCTGGTCTACACAACCTCTTCCCTTCCTAAAACCTCCTTGTTCTTCTCCAACTAATTCCTCAGTAATTTCCCTAACTCTGTCAATAAGTATCCTACCATATACTTTTCCTATTACACTGAGAAGGCAAATGCCCCTATGATTACCACACACTGCTTTTTCCCCTTTTCCTTTGTACAGAGGAATAATTATACCTGACTTCCAATCCTCCGGGACTCTACCCTCCTCCCAAGCCAAACTGCACACCTTCCACATCCATTCTATTACTATCTCTCCCCCATGCTTCAGCATTTTACCACACACTCCATCAATTCCTGGGGCTTTCCCCATTTTAACTTTCTTCATTGCTTGCACCACTTCCATCCTGGTGATTTCTTCCTCTCTTCTCACAACCCTCCTTCTCCCTGCCATTCCCCAGCCACTTATACTTGCATTACTTTCATTCTCTATGTTCAACAGTTCATTAAAGTGTTCTCTCCATCTTGTTATGGTGTGTAAATATTTGTAGTATGGAAGCAATTTGCAAAAATAACCAAATAATGCTAAATGCAAAAATGAACTAGTAAGGAAGAGGGGTTGTACTGTATAGTCTCCTAAGTCTACATCAAAATGGACTTGAGTGTATATCACTATGTATAATAAAATCACTTACAGGTGTATGTTTCTTGACAAACCCACTGCCACTGTTTTTTATTTTAAATTATGTTCATCTCATAATCATGGATGGTTATATAGCATACTGAAATAATACCTAACTAATATGGTACAGTACAGTACCTACACTTTGTTCACTAATTTACATTAAATAATATTTCATGCAAATATTGTATGGTGTGACTTAAGGGTTAGGGGACTGAACAGGGAGGCTGCCAGGGATTGAGCAGCGTGGAGAGCCGCCATTAGGTGACCAAGGCCGACGCATGCAAGCATGTTGGAGCCTTCAAAAACGAAACGAAACGAAACGAAACGTTAGTAACAGACTTTGATTTGGCTTAACAATGATAAGATTCTTGCAGTGTTACTGCTATTTCACTTTCTACTATGGAGAGGAATGCCTTCAAGTAGTGGCATTAGCTGGACGGCTGCACTGCCAGGTTATCCAAATGCCCCTCAACTTCCTCCCTATCCCTGAAAGGAAGTTGATGGACTGTAAGAGTAAGGCAATTTTGGCCTGTAGTCCACCTCGTTCATGTCCAAATGAGTCTGCAGTGAAAACAGCAACTGAGCCACTGCTGTCCCATTCTTCTTCTATAAGCAATGTCCCTTACCTCTGTCAGAATAATAGACCTAGGTTTCCTCGACCTTTGCAGGGGGCCTGTCCGGGATGGTGGATAAAGGATGTCTTCAGAGGATTCCATCACAATAACATTCCCTGAAGATAAAATGGAGATGGATGATTCAAACCTCCCAGTAACCAGTACAGAAATAACAATGATGCATGATATTCTTGAAGATCAAGTCAACTTTTTTCCTTTTTACAGAGAGAGAGAGAGAGAGAGAGAGAGAGAGAGAGAGAGAGAGAGAGAGAGAGAGAGAGAGAGAGAGAGAGAGAGAGAGAGAGAGAGAGAGAGAGAGAGAGTGCGGGGATTATTTTTACTTTACAAACTAATGGACTAACTAACTATCAATTTACTTCTGGCTATACACAAATATATACACTAATTTATACACTAATGGACTAACTATCTATCAATTTATTTCTGGCTACTGCCAGACAGTTCTATTCAACTCAGGTAAGACACCACTGGCTCTTAGGGTCAGAAACAATCTCAGTAACTCCTTCAGGCCAGGGATGTCATCTGTATTTATTTTAACTAATATTTCTCAAGTGAGATATTCCCAGGCTGTATAGGTCCATGAACTTTCTGGTAAAACTGCAGAACATCTAAACATCAGTCATGCCTGTAAAACATAGCTTACTGTCTGCCAGTATCAATAAAGAATTAACACATCACTGAACCATATACAGCACTGTATACAGAAATGTTGTTGTTGTTACTGCAACACTAGCTTCATCTGGATACAAACCTAGTGGACTGCTGGAAGTCAGACACTTCAACTGGTTGCTCCCTGAGGTATTTTGTTGAAGTTATGTTGAATGACTGTCTGTGTTGTGACAGTGTGGTGCATGAATTGAGTGTGTTACGACAGTGTGGTGCAAGAAGAGAGTGTGTCGTGGTGCTGAAGGCTATGCTGCAGTGAAGGCATATCAGATTTTATGTGAGTTGTGTTTTGTGTTGCTACTGCACAGTACAGTACTTAGGGAAAGCTGGTGGCCATATCGCGCTCTGGTCAGGCGTCCTTGTGTCTCTCTGGGTAAGGTAGTTTCTGAGGGGTGTACCTATATGTATATTGGTGACTAATGAGGGCTGCTATTTAGTTAAAGGCTTTGGATGGCTGTGGTAGCTATGCACTTCTGTTTGTGAAGTGCAATGTTATGTGGAGGATGAGGAAGGATGTTATTGACATCCTCTGTGAAATGCTGGGCAGTTGTTCATTATTTGTTTCTTTGTGGAGGGGGGTGATGCAACATAAAGTTACAAGAGTGGGAAGGACTACACATATTCATTTGATATTTATATGATCCTTAACTGAAAGTGTTTTTGTTTCTTGATGTACGTGAACTATATTTTGTGGTCTTAGTGTATCCTGTTATTTTCCTTACGGCTTTGTTCTGTGCATTTTGAAGCGATGTGTGTTTATGATGGTTAAGGTTGCGGCCAAGGTTGGGCTAGGGTTATTTATAATTGCATTAATGAACTGTTTATCCTGTCGATGGATTTTCAGGGATTCTGTCTGTCAGCCAAAAGAAATATTCATCTGTCTTCATGGCACCAGTTTTCACTGATGCTGCTTGTGAGCTGAGAAAAGGTCATGTGTGACCAAGGTATGTCCTAGAATTTTAGAATTTAGGGGTGTTTTTACAGGGGAGTGGTATGCCACCTAGTTGTACAACAAACAGAAATGTTCAACCATCAATGTGCCATCAAGCCCATGGTATGGTATGGTGCTAGGTCACTAACAAGAAGTGTCTCTTACACTGAATAAAAGTGTCAGGGCAACAGAATAAATAAAAAAATTTAAAATGTATAGAAGGGATGAACTAATACTTCTTCTAACCCTTTCACTGAAAGAGGCATCCCCAAAGCTGAATAAAAGTGCCACACATTAACAACAATAATAGCATGATAGTGGGTGGAGGGGGATCATTCTACACTACCTGGGAAATTGCACTAGTCTCTTTTTATTTTCTGTGCCACATGATCAGTTGTGTATATACTGTATATGAAAAATCAATTACAGGCAGTCCTTGTTAGGTATACAGTATATATTTCTCAGCATTCTGTTTTGCTATTAAATCCTCAGTAAGTATAAAAACAACTGCCAATTAAAATTCCATTGCTGTCTATGAAGTTGATTTGCCAGTTCTCCCAGTTTCCAGTAGTACAGTAATTTCCTGCCAACCATGGGATCATCTATCTATCTATCTATTGCCAGACGCCATGATCCCGTAAGGGGTGGCCATTTGACTTTGAGTTATTTGTTTTACAGGAAGGGACACTAACCCTCCACCAACCCACTTGTTGACATGTAGGGAGCACGTATGGTTTGGTTATATGGTTACCACCCAGCGTTGTAAATGGTTTCTTGGCTTACAAGAAACCATTTGGCTTGTCACTCAATGTAAAGCCACCTGTAAAGGAAAGAAAAGCATCAAGAAGTGACAGCAAAGATGAGAGAAATAGGAAGAGAGGAGGGCAGGCCCAGAAAAAAGAATGATAAAGGCTAAGGGATCATCAACTGCAAAATTCACTTATACAGTATTGTACCCGTTAATATATTTGTATACCAGATCACCTACGACAGGGCCTTGGTTCACATACACACGGTTTGCAGTGGCTGCTGCAATATTCTCCCATGCTAGCAGCTTTCCTGCCTTCCAATTCAGTCTATGTTGTGTGGGAGAGGATTGAGTTGGTGTGCTGTTACAGTCTCTCTCTCTCTCAGTTTATCACTTGTCCTGTTGTCATCACGGGCCCAAAGCATTCAGCGGGCAGTGGTGGTGCTGGTAAAATGACTCTTGCTAACCTTGGCAAAGGATTACTCATTGCCAACAGTCTTGTGGTCTTGCTGACTTCTTCACTGACATACATCCTTCCATGGAACAAAGTCTATAATTCGGCATGGATTGGACACGTTTTTGGCTCCATACAAACAGGTGCAGAAAGATCTCCAGAATAAAATAAAGCACTCGTCTATCCTGCGCTACTTCAAGCCATCATCCAAGTCAGCTGATGATGGTCCCCACCCTTCCACCAGCACAAAACTCTAGCCAGCTGATAACCTTCATAATTCTAAGGTGTGAAGAAAATCATTTTCTTGTACTTTTGTTTTATTGTTTATGATTACATTTGGTAGTGCAATACTGTGCAATAAAGACCCAAAAATAGTACAGTACATATTCTTCATGCTAAACCCCTTTTACCTTTTACGAAGGTTTCCTTAACCCTATTTTCCCCATGTAAAGTTAACTTCACTAACAACGGTTTTCCCAACCACGGTGGTTTTCAGGAACATAATCCTTGTGGTTGGCGGGGGATTACTGTAATCGTATGTAAAAAGTTTCGATATTATAGTGCATATGCCTCTCTTATAACAAGAACTAAATTCATAATAATTTACAATGCTATCCTGTTAAGTACTTACCATCTTTATCTCGTCGTCTAATCTTCATTACAATGTGGTCCTCATCATCACCTGAATTTTTCCTGCTCTTTTGGCGTGGGCTTATAACATCATCCATGTTGTTGAGTGATGCATCTGACATACGGAAGATAGCACTGTCCTGTAAGAAGTGTACACAGATTGACTGATCGATAAATATTTTGGAAGGTAGGTAGGAACTTAAGTAAACAGGCTGGTAGGTTAACAGCAAGGGAGGCAGCAAAAAGACAGGAAGGTAGGTAGTTAATTTATGTAGGTAGGAGAGTATAGCAGTAGGCAAGTTAGGGTAAATAATCATGTGTATTGATTGGGAGGTGGGTTAGTAAATACACTGTTTGGTAAGTATGCCTAAATACTGTTGGTAGGTAGGCTCTCAGATGTTCAATCACATATCACCAAAAGAAATGTTAGTGCTTCAAGAATTTGGCCATTGCATTTTTAATGCCTACAATAGAAAAGAAAAACAAGTTAATGTAAAGATAAAAACAATTCACAGAGTTAATCTGTAGGTGCACAAACTGATCCTACAAGTGACTCATGGAAGGGATCATGCCACATCTCTAAGACTTGAAGATGTGTGCCATACTTTTTATCTCTCCATAAATTATTCATAACACATGATGAGCTTCGCCAGGGTTACTGATGCAGTCCTAACAAGGTACAGACACTCCTCATTTTAAGGATAATTTTTACATCCATTTTTAGTAAATCCTCGGTCAAATACAGAAGAACTGCCTATCAAAGCTCACTCCTACTTATGATGATGACTTGTCAGTTTTTCCTGTTGTACATTAACAACTGTTAGCAGAAAGCTGTGATGTAATAAGCTCATCCGTTATAACAAGGACTGCTTGTCTGGTTAAACACACATCTCTCATGCTACTTCATAAAAGGCTCTCTCATCTGTGCCTACATGCATATCACTGCTTTACGTGGGAATGTGTTATTTCTCCCGTGACTGAAAGTATAGTATCAAAATGGGTGGGAGGAAAATACAGGAAAGAAATGTTTTTCCTCACACCTCTTTTCATCCACTTCTAAGAATATCATCATCATCATCATTATCTAATCCAGTGTTTCCCCATGAGGAGCATTGGAGCCCGGGGCTAGGCAAATTTGTCCTGACATTTAGGATGAGAGGTAATAGGCTCACACATCCTTGAGTGGCACTAACTGAGCAATAAACCCCAACCAACCCTTGGATATAAACCTGCACAGGCTCAATCCAATTGGAGCTCCTTAATTACACACTAAACCACCAGGTGCCATAATCTGATCATATGGTTACCACCCAGCATAGTAAATGGGTTCCTGGTGTACAGGAAGCCATTTGGGTTGTCACTCAGTGTAGAGTCACCCACAGACAGAAGGAAGAGGACAGAATGAAAGAAAGAAAGACAGAATGAATTAAAGTACATGCCAAACTTATGTAACAAACATAATGCAGTACCTGTGTGGCGATGGGAGCACGAGTGATAGGCTCAGGACTGTGGGAGATGGCTTGTGACGTATATGACATCCGTGACGTTGACCGCATCAACCCACTTTGACGTCGACTGTGATGGCTCATGGATGTTGTACTTGCTGTAACAGTATATATAAATTATAATGATGTTATGCTTCATCATACAAAATCTTCATACACTTCTTGGTCATGGTACAGTTGATTTTTTCTGTGGACTGGAACCTACACCAAGTTCTAAAATCAGCTAATCACTTTCCAACAGTTGCTGCCAACTGTCAGGGAAAATAAAATCTGAGATGATTAAAAAAATTGTAACAATGCTAGAGTATCAGATTGGACTTTGACTCCATGGCTGAATGTTTCCTGCCTGAGAGTGATAGTTATGTGGCTAGTTACCAAGCTTGTACCAGTAGTTACATTTCATTCCCATGGTGGTATTCCCAGGGTCAATGGACTTGATGGTAGTTACCCAGTTACTACAATTATGGCAATATTAACAAAACTATGCGCGTGATGTGGACAAGCTCACAGTTTTTAATGATATTTTCTAAAGTATGTGATGATGACAGAACATGCCTGACCATTCTTTGCTACTGCTGACTATTCTGTAATGTGGAATGAATACTCTTTTAATGCTCTTTCTTTCACTTCAAGTTCACAACAACTTAACTAAAATGTTGTCTGTTGGTCATAACAAAAATTTGCAATATTTTGGAACATATCCCAAGCTTACAGTAAGGACTACCTGTATATACAAAGGTGTGTCTATCTGAAATTAGGTAGTATTTTGGTTATACAGTACTGTATATGAAATGCTGCATTTGAACAGCATACACCTGGAATCTGTAACCTGTGGTATGGCAAGATTTAGCGTTAAAAAATTCATTTGCTGGCTCAGCATGCTTAGTGCCTGCAAAGCTGCATCTCCCAGCCCTGCCCTAGATGAGATCCTCTAATTACTCAACTACTCAAGTTAAAAAGAAAATCACATCTTTGTCAAATGGCATATAAGTCTCCTCTTCAATGAGACTCATATGCACAACTTGTGCATCTGTTGTGTCTGCTGACATTCACTTATCCCCAATTTACCTATTGAAATAGAGAAAATGTGAATGAGTGTGTGCAGTTGAACAGAATAAGGGGCCATCAAAAGATATAAACCTATTAAGCCAGCAAATGGATGGTATCATCTTACAACCTGCCAAAATACTGGCTTCATGCTTGATTCCTGAAAAACTGAATATCCCAAAAGATGGATTAGGTTCATGACTAACAGATTATGAGTTTTTAGAATCCAAGCAGGTAAAATATGTGAATCTCGACTTAAAGTGGGTGAAAAGAACCAAACCAATCGAAAGGGAGCCTGTAGTTCCAATGGACGAAGGTCTGAATTCTGGCTAGGACACGGAACTGTTTAAGGATCTGAATTTCATTGAATCAGACCTTACTTATCTACCAGAAGACCCGCTGACATGTCATAAAAGCACCTATGTTAATACCAATACATCAGTCCTGCATTAGACAGCCCTAGCAAGTATTCAATATGGACAATGGGTGTTAGCACCACAGTGGTGGAATGTGAAGGTAACCAGTATGTAGGAAGACTGCTAGGTCTCAAGGAATGACGTGTGAAGCCTAAGCCCAGAGTTGGACACATAAAAAAAAATGCACATACAAGGGCTACTACTGATTCAGTATAAGTAGCTCCAGTAAGCACATGTATGAAATTGTGCCCTCGGAAAAATTAATAAGACAGGTACAGTATTTGCTTAGGCACTGCATATTCAAAATTCATAAATTTGACTGTCTGGTTTTTGGCAAGGGTCTGCTTATGGGAAAAAAAAAAAAGGGACAGCTTTATGTACTACGGTATAGGCGAGGCAAACGGTTATGTCATGAAGTTAAACAACACCAGATGTGAGAGCTCATGGTACAAACAGAAAATGATAAATTGGTAAGTGGGAACACCCACCATCCATTTACTCGATGCAGACTACAGTGAGGAACAGGCCACTTCAGAAAGTTACCCAACTCATTGGATGGTAACTATTTATCCATTAACTGGAGATCTGGTGGTGTATGTGGATTGTTACTCCACCTGCATGTGACCAAAAGTGTTAAGAGTCCTGGTGATGGCTAGGGTGTGTTGTCCAAAGTCACAAAGGGGCTTTGGACTAGCCACTTTCAGCATACATTTTTAGGCTCTTTATTCTGTGGCATTACTGTACAGTATATGATTTGAGGTACAGTATTCATTTTCAAGAGATATGGTCTAATGGAGATGCTCAGCAATACTGTCTGTCTCTCTGTTCAGGTGGATGTGGTCCTTATGAGCAACATGCACATGGAGCAATTTAACTTACTGGACCACTAGCCAGCCAATTACTGGATATGTCGTGACAATCCTTTGCATTAAGTGATTTCCTGGTGTACATAAAAACTGCTTCATATCAACATAATTTTAAATTTGCCTAAATCAACTGAAAAATAGGTGGTTCACAAATTCAACGAAGGCTTTGTCAATTCTGACTGCATACAGTCAAAATACATGTATGTGGCATTTGTTGTACAATGATGAAACCAGAGGAATTAATTAATTTTGAATGAGAAACATCTAATATGCAACACAATTTGTTATTTTTTTGTCAAGAAACATAAGGTATAAATTACTTAAACTAGGGCAGTAAAAATGTCCATTCACATTTTTGGGATTGAACCAATGCAAGAACATCACTCTGACTGGGGCATTCAGACCACCAGTTACATAATCATAGTAAAACCTCACTACAACAGACTAAATGGGGCCCAAGCCATTCCGAAAAAAGCAAAACTCCGATAAAAGCGACATCTGGACTTCCCCCTGCAGAGGACTGGGTGACAAAGAGAATTATTTACAGCCCCCTCCATGATTAAGACATCTGGATGTAAGAAAAATACAGAAGATAGATTGTTTGGTAGATAAACAGACAGACAGATTGAGAGAAAAACAGACGGAGACAGAGAGACAGACAGATTGAGAGAAAAACAGACAGAGACAGAGAGACAGACAGACAACTGGTTATCTAAGTATCCAGACTCAAGCGCAAACCCACCATTTGGCTTGACTCCTGGACGGCGGATGCTCTCCTGACTGCCGGTCAGCAGACGGCTGAAGAGCATAGACAGCATGGATGGCTTGCGGGAGGACAGGGGCTGAGAAGAACCCAACCCTGCTATTGAAGACCTGGCACTGTTGCTTCTCTTTTTGATGCCAATGGCCTTAGTTGAGCCAGTTTCCAGGTCAGTCTGTTGGAGGAATACAACAAAAATGATGAGGGTGAAGTATTAGAAACAGATTTCATTACTATGTATGTAAAAGAATACAGCAGAAGTGATGAATGGTGAAGTGTTAGGTTTGGGTTGCATAATGATGTATGTAGAGGAATCCGAAAGTGATGAAAGGTGAAATGTTAGGTTGAGGTTGCAATATGATGTATGTAATTTAATACAAAACTGCTGAATGGTTAAGTATTTGGTCCTGGTTGCACATTATGTGCTGCTTTGTTGTTGTTCAACCCAGTCCATCTGATTGAGCAGACCTGTCGACCACAGGTAAGCAACTGTCCCTGTGGGGTCGTCCCACAGGTTCCCTACACCATTGATGTTGTGTCTTCGTCTTAGTGTGGTATGTGCTGTCCAGTGCTCCATTATGTGTGTAATGTTGTATGGGCCTATTCTGCAGGCTAAGCACATATCTGTGATTCCACCCATCCAAAATCTAAACTGGGGGCTGAGGAGGGCTGGGTGATGTCCTGATCTAAACCTAGCTAGGTAAACTCAATCATATCTACTTAAGGACTCCTCAGATGGGTAGATGTCAGGAGGGGCACTTGTACAGTAATGTAGTGCTATGATCAAGGTGTATTTCCCTGCAAGTGAAGTGAGTATGCAAGTGTTTCTTTGTTGCCAGTGTTGGAATGTCCTGAGGTGGAATACTGTTGCAGAGGGACTAATAATGTTTGTGTGGTTATTGTTTTATTTCTCAAGGTGTGCTGTGTGTGTCTGTCATGCAATGAAAGAGGTAGTGTGTATTAAAACAGGTTGCTGCATAGAACTGTGTACCCCATATCATGGTAGTCTCTGAAAGGATGGACTAACACATAGTTTCAAAGTGTAAGTAGGCTGTGAGTGGTTTTGGTGCAGCCATTGGAGGTGCATAGGGTGTTGTTCTATACAGTTTGTAAGGTGTAGTGAGTACTAGATAGGATGGGAGCCCATGCTGGGAAGACATAAGACATCTCTGATGTAATGTATTGTTCTTCAAGTAAGGACAGTGTTTCTTTTTGTTGCCCAAAGTCTGGCCCTGAGTTGCCCTGAATCTGAAGTCTTGTATGAGGTCCTTGAAGGTGTGTCTGGTGTCATATATCACTCCAAGGATCTTAGTAGAAGGCATGTGTGGCAGAATGTTTACTGTTGGTGATGAGTGTTGTGGTAGATTTGGCTGAAGTGCTCACCAGCCTTTTATCCTCAGCTCAAGTCTTTGGTGTGTTGAGCTAGACCTGGTGCCGTGTACAGACCATGTCTGCAATGTAGTGTGTGGTTGTTGTGGTACAAGTCATCTGCATATAAGACAATAATTTTGGGCAGGCTAAGTGTGGGAATATCATGCATGTATAGTCTGAGAAGCATGGGTGAGAATATGGATCCCTGTGGAACTTAATTAGGGAAATTTGAGTTCGTGAAGACTTACTCTGGAATGGAACATGTACTTGTGTACCAGATAAAAAGTTGACCAGCCAGCATTTGGTGTTGTGCTCCATATTGTGTTGGATATCATGGTGATTAGTTTGAGTTGGAAGATGGCATCGAAGGTTTTACTAATATCTATTGTTGTGATGTATGTAAAGAAATACAGAAGTTCATGGCTATTGTTGTGGTGTATGTAAAGGAATACAGCAGAAGCTGAAGGATTTATAGGATTTATAAATATCTACTGCTGTGGTGTATGTAAAGGCATACAGAAGTGATGAAAGATGAAACAGGAAGTTCAGGTTGTATGATGATGTATATAAGGGAAAACACTGTAAGTGATGGAGGGTGAAGTATTAGGTCCAAGTTGCATATGTATATGTAAAAGAATACAGCAGAACTGATGGAGGGTGAAGTATTAAGTTGTGGTTGTATAATAAAAGTAAATGTGAAGAAGCAAAAAAGAATGTTTAAAAAATATATAAAATTATTTTTCTCATGTCATTCTTCCTTAGCCTTTATCATTCTTTTTCTGTGCCTGCCCTCCTTTCTTCCTATTTCTCCTATATTTCCTGTCACTTCTTACTGCTTTTCTTTCCTTTACAGGTGGCATTACATTGAGTGACAAGCCAAATGGTTTCCTGTAAGCCAAGAAACCATTTACAACGCTGGGTGGTAACCATATAACCAAACCATACGTGCTCCCTACGTGTCAACAAGTGGGTTGGTGGAGGGTTAGTGCCCCTCCCCGTAAAAAAAAAATAACTCAAAGTCAAATGGCCACCCCTTACGGGATTATGGTGTCTGGCAATAGATAGATAGATTTCCTCAAATCCTACCAGTAATACAAAAATGGCCAAACTTTTCTAAATAATCGCAGATTTTCCCCCGATCGTAGTTTGTTTAAATTACTTAAATGTACCCCACCTACAGCACAGTCACTGATGAAAAGTTAATCATTAGAGAAACAGAAAAAGAAGGGACAGTGTGCACTGTAAATGCTGCCTTATGGTAGAAAATCACAGCAGAAAGCACAAATATATTCATTTATCTTTAATAATAACAAGGGAAATAAGGAGAAAAAAAAAGGATTTAGAAATACTCATTACTGGACTGCAAAGCTAACACATGAGAAAACACTCTGATATTAAAAGTACAATTGGCTTAGGTGTGAGAATGGAGCTTCTTCACACATCACACAATGGCAGCAATATAACCGGGCAACACCACTACCTACTTTTACAAATGTTCCTCAACTTGCTCCCTATCCCCGGGAAGGAGGAGGGTGAACTGCAGATAGTCAAGTTCAGTCTACAGTTCACCACGTTCATATTTAGATGAGCACAGTTCAACAGCAAAAATAACAGCAACAAAAAATGGTTCATTTAATTCACAGACACATGCAAGAACATGGCAATGCAACTGACCAGACAACAGCATTATTATTTATTTCCAAATGGATTATATTGCTTGAATTTTATACATGTGGGGATGTTTCAAAATATCACTCTAATTTATAAAAGCATGGATGAAACTCCCAGAAGTTTCCAGAGACTGCTTGGAGGCAGTATACAAGTGATAACCTGGTTTTGACACTTGGTTTACCTCCCAGTTCACAGAATACATCAGCTGAACTATGGCAGATCTTACTACAGGGATTCCTTATGGGGAAGCATGGTGTCATTTTTTTTGATTCTCGACCTGATGTGTTCCAAAATATCACAAGATTTTTCATATATCTAGTGTTGTATCTTGGAAGAATTGGTATAGCATCTTTAATGCCTGCTGTGCTGATTCATTGCAAGATAGTTAACACCCCCTGAGTCACTGTTTTATAACCAATGTAAAATGTACCTCATATGAGGTTCACAGCGTGGCCCTTGCAGAGTTTTATTGTGCCTCATAAGTGGTCTATAGCTCAGCAAGGGTTACATGTACCGATGACATTCTTAGTACCAATAGTTCTGTGATTTATATATACAATATACACAAGGTCAGTCCAAAATGAAACTTCATCATCATCATCCAATCCTATGTTGCCCAATGAGGAACTTAACTTTTTAAAATATCGCACCAACTGGCTGGCATAGCGTGAGTATGATCGCATTGGGAACACTGTGTAGTGGCAACTTTGAGCTTTAGTCTAACACTAGCCGCATCATGCCATGTCACTGAGGTACACATACTTGAATGAAAATGCGTTTAGTGTGCTTGGCGATTTGTTACAAATTGAACAATGCAGCACAGTATCTGTGAAGAGAAACGTGTTTGCATGAAATTCTGTCTGACATTGGAAAAAACTTTTACGGAGACTTTTCAAATGTTGTGACAGGCTTATGGAGAGGATTGTTTGAGCCATACACCATGTCGCAAATGGTTCCAGCAGTTCAAATCAGGAAAAACGTCCACCGAAGACAATCCAAATTCTGGCTGACTCTCCATGTCAACAAACAATGATCACATTGAGAAAGTGCATGCTGTGATCCACGAAAATCACCACCTGACTGTCTAGGAAGTTTCTGAAAAAGTAAACATCTGCAAGTTCATGCTTCACAATTTTAACTGAAAAAGTGATAATGCAACATGTTGCTGCAAAATCTGTGCTGTATGTGTTGACAGATGGGAAAACAGAAAACCATGTCAGAGTCAATCAGGAGGTGGTCCTTACTTATTATGCCATGTTTGGTGCAGTTCCATTCAAGAGTTCTTAATCTTGGTAACAGACAGGCATGAGACAGACAGACAGGCAAGCAGAATGACAGAAAGCCAGACCAACAGACAGAAAGACACAGGCAGACAGGACCAAATACATATCCCCTTGCACTGCATGCGCAGGCTTATAAATGTGTGTCGATATCTATGGCTAAAAGATCGAGTCAGGTTTCTGGGGTCTTCAGTGGAGAGTGAATATGTGTGTGTCCCATTTTGCTGGGTGTGCTGTTGATCAGTTCTCCTTCTACTGTTCTTTTTGTTTCAAGTCCATGCTTTGTGGACCATACTGTACGTCATTCCATGGTTTGGTTGGAAAAGATCATTCAGTTGCCTGTCTGCACACTTGCAAATATCCATGAATAAACAGGGCCAACTTCACGTAATTAGTGAGTGTAAGTTGTTATTTGATTATTATCTCATTTAATAATGGAAATCTTTATGTAACTTCATAATGTTCAGTGCTCAGATTTAAACCTTCAAAAGGGCTTTGCAAAATATGAATGTATCTGCCTTTATTCCAGCAATGCAGCATAAATGAAACCACATATAAAGGTAAATTGCTCACAAAAAACACTACTCTGGTAATCTTGGAATACAGGTTAATGTTACACCAGGAACTGCTATACCGTGCAGTATGCATACACAGTAAACCCTCATTCTAACTGCCTTGAATTTACTGAATTTTGGATCTAATGGAGAAATATGGGGGGTCCTTGCCCATCCTGGAGACAATGGACTTGGCAAACTGTTTGAACGAGGTTGCCCATTCCATTCACCAGTTGATCTTTCTACTCACTTTACATGGGGTCCATATCCATTTCTCTTATGCATTCTGTATTGTGCTTTACCCCCTGTACTGAAATATTAATTTAAAAATTATCAACTGAGGCAACACAGGGGGAAAAAAAAAAAAAGGCATGTTGTGCTAAGTGTGCAGGAGTTTGAGGTAATTCATAAATCAGAACAGTGTGTCTATCATCATACATCTTTTCCTGTCACAGCCAGCAGGGAAAAAGAAAGCAACAAAACTGGGGAATTAGAATAAAGTACGGTAAATGCAAAAAGAAATACTGTACAAGGAACCTGTGTTCCTCCACACTTATCATCTGACAATGCTAATACAGTATTAGTGCATACAGGTGAAACTTAACCTAAAGTAAAATTGTCATGTGGTAAATGAAATGCACTACTCAAAGACAAAGCAGGTATTTTCTTACACTTTGTCATGCAGTCTTAAGAATCATTAAAGCCATATCATGCAAAACAGTTGTGTGAATTATGAGTTTAAACACTCATTTATATTCATGATAGGTTGGTCAAGTACTGTAAAAACTTACCATACCACTTGGTGAAAAGTCGATCTTTAAAAGTTAAATAAACAAAGATTAGACACATACATGGATGTCTATGATGAGGGTAAGTTTGGAATACATAAAGGTCCATGTATACAGTACAACAGTTAGTCATACTAGTACATTAAACTAAACAATGCCAACCAAGTAGAAAAGAATTTCAATGGTACTGTGGTTTTATTTCTGTACTGCTTGCTAGTTCATTTACCTTAACTTGGCCCAGAATTTGGTCCTTTTGTGGCTGATTTCATATAGCTTAATAGCATAAAAAGACAATGCTTAGGCTTTTCATCCTTTCAATTGTATTTTTACATGATTAGTATCATACTCTAGTTTTAATCTGGTAATACAACTTATCACAGCACTGAAAACAGAGATGCAATTTTAGGCCAAGTTAAAGTGAAGGTACTGTATTTGAGAACCAAGAACATATTAATGCAGATGCAAATACAGTACTACAAAATGCACAAGTGGCAGGTGTAAGTGGTGAAATGTCATACTCTCTCAAGATGCTTATTCTACCCCTTTTCCTACAGTATCTCATATGCACACAATCATAACTACTTGAATATACACATCCTGTTGTCATAAACTTTCTGCTTAATAGCAAAAGATATGTCTTTACTTTTATGCAGATTTAACTATATAGGTTGTTTTATTATACCACTTCTTTTCCCCCCAAAATTACCAAAAATGTTTGTATGAGCCAACAGGTGAAAGGTGGTACACTTAATACATTTCCAGAAACACCCCATACAGCCACCCTGGGATCTAATGGGTTAAACACTGACAACTTTTCTAGTTTCCTTAACCCAATGGGGCCTAGGTCCATTAGAATGGATGAAACCAGGGATTTTCGAAAGTTAAAAAAAGGGGGAACCTCAGGGTTAGGGCTTCATGACTACAAACCGATAGGCAGAGGGTAGTACACTGAGTATCCTTCCAGCAACACTCAATATACAGCAACCCAGGGATGTATTGGGTTAATATTACTGTATATATAATTGGTGTAAATCTTCATCTCTTCCCCATTCATATTCAATCGAACACTATAAAGCAAAGGGTAACTAATAAGTATAACAGAAATCTTATTTATCAAGATAATTTTTTAAGTATTTACCCACCAATCAGTACATCAGGTTATTAATGTTTTATTGAAACTGTCTGTAAGATGGTTACCAGTAAATAAGTACTGTGAAAGAAACAGAAGAAAAAATTCTCACATTAATTCCAGACATATCTTCCTCCTCCTCCGCCTCCTCCTCAACAAGAGGCAGAAACTCCTGCTGTGGTTCAGGCACTTCCATATTTGCAGTTGAGCCTTGAGGTGGATCGCGGCGGAACTGCTCAGCTGCGATGGTGTACGGCAGTTCTTGGGGAAACACCTCGTCCCAGTAGATGTCCTGGATTAGCTCGGGGTGTTCATTGTGCATCTCATCCACAATAAGGTATGACACCTGCCAAGTAGTTGTCACCATCATCATCATATCATCATTATCAGCAGCTGCAGCAGCAATAGCAGATCATCATCATCACCAACATATCATCATTATCAGCAGCTGTAGCAGCAGTAGCAGCATTATCATCATTACCAGTAGGCTAGCATCATCATCATCATTATTACCAACAGGCCTGCCATCATCATCATCACCATCATGACCTCTTTTTCCAACATGAAGATAAGGTGAGGTACGATCCAGAAAACAACAAAAAAGAGACAGCATAATGAAGAGAGGGCCAATAACTCATGATTATAATTCTGATCCAAATTCCTTAACAAACTCAGCCCTAGGATGTCTTCTGTCATAACATTCTTGCTATCTCATGATTTTATTCAGCCGGAGACAGACTTTCTCAAATAGGTAAGATATAAACTTCATGCACCTCGCCAGTGTGTGAGGCCTTTCTTAAGCTGAATAAAATCATCTGGTTGTAACAAGAATAAACTGAGAGGAAGTTACACATATCTGAGATGCTAAAGCCTCCCTCTAGTTTTCAGATACAGTACTGTACAGCACTCAATTCAGTTACTAAAGTGGGATAACAATCAACAAAGTGTCCCTTACTGCCCTTTGTTCACTTTAACTTGGCCTAAAATTGCCACCTCTCCATCTTGAATGCTGAGCTGAAACAGAAGATTAATACCAGAATACGGCGCTAGTCACGAGTCTGTGTAACCAAAAAGATGTAGTTGCAGTATTGGCTTTTTCTACCATTGATCTACGGGAAATAAACTAAAGAAGGATGAAAATCTGGGCCAAGTTAAAGTGAATGAACTATACTAATAAAGGCAAATTGTTAAACCCCATGAACTCCTCTGAATGATATAAGGGTCTGCTACATACACATCACACAAGCAGTGGAAGGTATTAAGAATATATGGAGTGGATGGGAAGTTGTTGAAGGCAGTGAAGAGTATGTATGAGGGTGCTAAGGCTGCAGTGCGTGTGGATGGCAAACTGAGTGAATCTTTCCATTTGAAGGTTGGATTGAAACAAGGATGTGTCATGTCTCCATGGTTGTTCAATCTGTATATGGATGGGGTTATAAAAGAGATACAAGGTCGGGCAGTGGATGTTGGAGCGGCCCTAGTGAGAGAGGGCAGTGTTTGGAAACTACCTGTACTGTTGTTTGCAGATGATACTGTGTTGTTGAGTGAAGACGAAGGGGAGCTGCAAGGCTTGGTAGATGAGTTTGGGAGAGTGTGTAAGAAACAGAATCTAAAGGTGAATGTGGGGAAGAGTAAAGTGATGGTCTTCGAGAGAAGTGAAGCCAGTGAGTGTACAGTGAGATTGGATGGGAAGGAAATGGAGAATGTGAGTGAATTTAAGTACTTGGGCAGTGTGATGAGTAAGGATGGTAGTCTGGAGGGTGAAGTGCTCGAAAGGGTACAGCAGGGAAGGAAGGTTGGTGGTTCGTTGAAAGCAGTGATAAGAAACAGGGAGGTGAGCATGGAAGTGAAAAAGTTGTTACATGACAGTATTGTGATACCAACTCTGACATATGGAAGTGAAGCTTGGACCCTGTTGGAAGGACAGAAGTCAAGAGTGAGAGCAGTGGAAATGAGTTATTTGAGAGGAGCATGTGGAGTCACATGGAGAGACAGACTAACAAATGAGGAAGTGAAGGAGCGTTGTGGTGTGGTTGAGGACGTGATGGGAAGCGTTAGGAGAAACACGTTAAGGTGGTTTGGGCATGTGGAGAGGATGGAGAGTGAAAGATTGACGAGGAGAGTGTATGTGAGTGAGGTGGAGGGGGCGAGAGGGAGGGGGAGGCCGAGGATGAGATGGAGGGATGGAGTGGAGAGGTATATGAGAGAGGGGGGTGTGAGTTGGGAGCGTGGAAGTGAAATGGCAGGGGACAGAGTGACATGGAGGCGATTTGTTTGTGGCCACCCCGTTCGGGATTGAGGCGTCTGGCAATAGATAGATAGATAGAATCAAATGTACTGTTTCTAAATTCTTTTCCATCAATCTATCTATCCATAGCCAGACACCATAATCCCATCAGGGGTGGTCATTTGTCTTTGAGTTAGTTGTTTTATGGGGAGAGGCACTAACCCTCTGCCAACCCACTTGCTGACATGTTGGGAACACATATGGGTTGATTATATGGTTGCCACCCAGCATTATAAATGGTTTCCTGGCTTACAGGAATCCCTGTGGCTTGTTACTCAGTGTAAAGCCACCTGAAAAGGAAAGAAGAGTAATAAAAAGTGACAGGATAGATGGGAGAAATAGGAAAAGCAAGGGCACACTCAGAAAAAGTATGATAATGGTGAAGGAAGAAGCAGGCAGCACTACATCAAGTGAGTGGATGATGGTCACCATAGCTTTTTCATTACCCTTTAATGACAGGTACAGGTATACCTAAAGCTGCCCTAAACAAAGGTGTTTAAAGTAAGAATGGATATACTGAACTACTTTATGTGGTATTGTTCTGGATGCTTAATAATATAGAAATACAGTACAACTAAGAAATATTAAGTTCCAAGTAAAAGCAGTTGTTTCCAAAAGGGTGTTACCCTCATAATTACTGAGTGGTGAGTGTAGGATAGAACAGATGGCAGTATTAGAAGTGGGGTGGTGCTGTTCTTCTTGGCAGCTTGGCTCAGCATGATTTTTCTTTTTTTTTTTAGGGGTGGGAGGTTGTAACTAATTAGAATTTTCACATCATCATTGTAAAGTCCTTCCTTAATATTTCATACCACCTTAAAGATGAAAGGTTGCCATGAGATCATTTTTTTTTCTGGCAGCTTTTTTCCTGCCACTACAGTATTAGTGAAAATCTTTTGGCAGTTTTTGAGTATATACTGTCACATGAGCCTTTATAGTTGCCGTTGCTAGGAAAAATTGTTAGCAACTCAAAAAGCCATTGCCATGAATGAATTTCCTGGCAAATTTTGCCAGAAAAATAGCTCATGTGACACTGCATTTCATGCTAAGGACTCATTCTCTCCATTATTCTTGTTACCGCTGACTCTTCATCATAGGAGGGTCATACGACAGTGCAGTGTCACAGGTTATTAAATCATTCCACTTGGAAAAAGGCTGTTTTTAAGTGAATAAAACTGCATGGAATTGGTAAAGACAAAATTATGTCATTGAGTTGAAGGGATTAATGCTGTTTTAAAGGCCAGACAATTAACAAAATAAAGTAAGTGCCAGTAAACACAAACATCTGCATACTGTATCAGGTATTGCTGATAAATAAATCCTTACTATAAAAGCAGCCTTGCTTCACTCTGTGTGCACACATGCATGCAGAAACTTACAAGTCATCATGTTGGTGGAGCCTGGTTTGCTTGTGGTTAGGTTGGTGTATGGATAGTTTGGGTGGGTAGGTGAGTTGGGAGGGGAAGTTGGTGGGCAGATGGTTGGGATGGGTGAATGGGTAGGTGGGTGGGGTAGGCAGGGTGAGCAGGAAGGATGAGTGGGCAGAGTGGGGTGGATGAGTTGGCAGGGTGGGTGGAGTGGGGAGTGGGTGGGCATAATGGGGTAAGTGTTAGGTGGATGAAGTGAATGAGCAGGGAGGGAGATGAGAGGGTGGGGTGGGGTGAGTGGGTTGTGATGAGCATATAGTCATCGTCAATGGCAATGAACTGGTGTAAATGTTATTATAGCCAATGAAATAACACATTCCTGACCTTAGTGGGATTTATGGTGTCAATGGCTGCTACATCATCTCCTTCCTTATGTATCCTGGCTTTTGAATAACTCTGCTGTATGTATTTGCAATATGTACCGTATTATTGAATGCTGAATGATAACATTACTGATGCAGCAAGGATCAGCAGTCTCCCACCCTCTGTTTCTTATTTGCCAACGAGGGTACAGACACCCCCAGTTTTTCTTGCTCTCTGGTTCCTACCTCACCCTATCCCTGGGTGGAGGAAAAGGTGTGGATGATGTTAATGATGACTGCGATGATATTACTTCTCAATACTTATCATTACAGGATTCATGACCTCAAATGAACTGAAGATTTTTAACGACCTGGAGGAAAAAACACATCACCCTAAGTACTGGATGCCTCTGGTGTGGGCGGGCAGCATTGTGACACGTGCCAGGAAAGAGGGCCGCATCAGAGATGATTTTGCCGTTAAGACAATCATAGATGAAATTAACCGCATCAGAGGATTGTGTGGAGGACTCCTTAGCTATGACTGGATCAGCATACCCCTTGTGTATACTCAGGTATGTATGAGATTCCTGAAGTACTGGTATGAGTGGATCAACATACTTCTTGTGTACACTCAAGTATGTGTGGGAGTTTTGAACTACTGGTTTGACTGAATCACCATACCTCTTGCATATACCTAAGTCTGTGGAGGGCTTCTTAGCTGTGACTGGATAAGCATACCTCTTTGTATACTCATGTATGTGAAGAACTTTAGTTATTACTGAATCAGAATATGGTACAACTTGCAGAGTAGTGATAGTAGTAGAATAATCCTGGTCAGTCTTACTGAGCAGACCCATCAACTGCAAGCAAGCAATTGCCCTTGTAGGGCTGTTTGTTCCCTGCAGGGAACTTATGTGTCCTTGTGGTGGACAGCACCTCGTCACAGCGAGGTACAGGGTAGACTTTCCTTTATGTGTGTCTCCTTATCATCCCTCCACCTCTTCCTCGATCTTTCCCCCCCCCCAGTCACATACAGTTAGTGAGTCTCATTTTTCATTCTCTTCAGAAGACTAAAAAAATGCTAACAATATCCCCATCGACAGGTTGTTGCACTGGCTGTGTACTCTTTCTTCATTGCCACTCTGATGGGTCGGCAGTTCCTGGACCCAGCACAGAACATCCCTAACCACCACATTGACTTCTACATCCCCGTCTTCACCCTCCTTCAGTTCTTCTTCTTCATGGGATGGCTCAAGGTTGCCGAGTCACTTGTCAATCCTTTTGGCGAAGATGATGATGACTTTGAAGTTAATTGGCTAGTGGACAGAAATTTGCAGGTTAGTGTACATTATTATATATGAAGTTAATTGGCAGGCAGACAGAAATTTACTGGTCAATATACATTATTGTATTTGAACTTAACTAGCAGATGGTCAGAAATTTACAGGTCAGTACGCATTATCACCTCCTCGCTTTAATTTTGCCTCAGGTAGCAATCACACCATACTGAATTCCTAGCTGTAACAAGAGCTTAACACTAGAGCATGGTACTATATTCTTTTCACATTAAGATGGCCTAAAATTGTCATTTCTCCATATTCAGTATTCAGTTGTAGCAATAGATCAGCATTAATATATGAGGTTAATCAAGAGGTGTTATGGAAAGGGTGTAGAGCCACAGCATTGTTCTTCAGCCACTGAACTGTGAAATAAACTGGAAAAGAACAAAATCTGGTTCAGACTGGGGTGAACAAACTTATTATAAAGTATTGTATGTATGAATTTTTCAAGTAAGTACAGTAGTTTAACCCCTCCAGTCCAATGACATATTTTTCATTTTATTTAGGCCACCTCCAGATGCTTTTATTCAGTTTAGAGAAGTACGGCTCAGGTGAAAGCATTAATAAAGGCTGTGTCTATCTTTTCTACTTCATGGCTAATTATAAATCCTTGGTGGTATAGCAAGAAGAAAATAAATGGACAGTTCTGGAGTGAAGGATTTCTATCTATCTATCTATTGCCAGACGCCTCAATCCCGATTGGGGTGGCCACAAACAAATCGCCTCCATGTCACTCTGTCCCCTGCCATTTCACTACCACGCTCCCAACTCACACCCTCCTCTCTCATATACCTCTCCACTCCATCCCTCCATCTCATCCTCGGCCTCCCCCTCCCTCTCGCCCCCTCCACCTCACTCACATACACTCTCCTCGTCAATCTTTCACTCTCCATCCTCTCCACATGCCCAAACCACCTTAACGTGTTTCTCCTAACGCTTCCCATCACGTCCTCAACC
>JAGKTI010004289.1:0-11843 GCA_018397915.1 Birgus latro
TGCGTATGTGTCAACGGGAGTGTGATATGTAGCCACAGAGCTGCTCCAGCCCCACCTCCAGCACATAACGTCTCCCAAAGAACAAACTCTTCCACACACTCGAGAGACTCACCTGCAAGTTCAATCCTTTCACGCCTGGCAATCTCCACATACTCTCCACAACACCGCACACATGAAATCAGTATTATCCCGCAGTCTACTTCTAATACCACTACATCTCTTATGCACCCACTTATCACAAACACTGCACAAGATGGAATTACTTCCCACTCTCTTGTGACAAATCGCACATGGTCACTCCCCTTCTTCTCTGACAGTATCGCCACCAGCCCTAGATACCACCACTTTTGTTTTATCTGCATTTGCTCAAGCCCTTTTGCCCCATACCATCTCTCCACTTCCTATATCTTTCCCCCGCATCCCTTTCATTCTCTACAACCAACACCAAATCATCAGCATACAACATCGACGGAAGTCCATTTCTGAGAGGGCTTCAAGTACCATGATAAACACCAAGGGGCACGAGACTGACCGCTGATGCACACCAACATTCACGGAAAACTCATCACTCAAATCTCCATTCACCCTTACCTGGGTGTGACCACCCACATACATGGCTATAACCATCCTAACCAGCCACTCCTCGATCCTAAGCTTTCTCATTGCCCACTTCGCCACCTCTGGGGACTGTCAAAGGCCTTCTCCAAATCAACAAAAACAAAGTACAGTTCCTTTTTCTTTCCTACATATTTTCCTGAAGCTGTCGAACAATAAATATAGCATCAGTAGTCCCTTTGCCTGGCATAAACCCAAACTGCTTCTCATCAATATTCACTCTTTCTCTAATCATACCTTCTCGAACTCTCCCTATTGTCTTCATTATCTGGTTTAAAAGCTTTATACCTCTATAATTTCCTCTTTCCAGGACATCACCCTTCCCCTTATACACATTTACAATTACATTCTTCAGCCAATCATCTGGGACAACACATTCATATATAATCGTATTTATCAGGTCAGTGACTAACCTCACTCCTATATCTCCTGAGGTCTTCACCATTTCAGCAGTCAACCCAGACACACCTGCCGCCTTCCCCACCCGCATCCTGCCTATTGCCCTGCTCACAGTAGCAGCGTCAATCAAAGGGCCAAGGGCCAAACACTGGATTTGCTGGCTCCAAACCTTCCCTATCCCAGTCAAACTCCTCATTCAACAACCGGCTGTAATGCTCTCTCCAGGTGTCTTTAATATCCCCACTGTTCACCACTGCCTTTCCTTCATCATTCATCACTCACTGCTCACCCATGATATTCCCGTTCTCCCTCTTCATCTGATGTGCCACCTTAAAAATCATATTCTTCCCTTCCACACGATTTATGTATACATGTGTACAATGTGCATATGTGCCAGCATGTGCGCCAGTGTGCGCAGGTGCGTTTGCGTGCTTGATTTGTGTGTGTGTGTGTGTGCATGTGTGTGTGCATGTTTGTGTGCGTGTGTGTGTGTGCGCGCGTGTGTGCATGTGTGTGTGTGTAATACATAAACATACATGCGCGCGCGAGCATGTATATTTATGTATTCATGTGTTTAAGTGTTTGAAAATACTTTAGACATTACATATCAGAAAATCTATGACCCTGCACCTTGCAAAAAGGTAAGGTATATGCCTAAAGGACGAAAAAGACCCTTCAGTTCCGTAAAAGAAGTCAAATCTTTCCAGACTTAACCAAAGCTAGGTCCACCCGCGGTACCAGTTACCTGCATGTGGAATCCAGCATGAGAATAACCTTACTTCTGAGTGGGGGTGGTGAGGTGGGGGTTGTGGTGGTTGCGGTGGTGGTAGTTGTGGTTGTAATGGTTCTACCCAACTTCTGTCTTGTGTACTCTTGCCTTTTATCCTCTTCTTTTCTCTCGTCATCCTCAACTCCTCAGGTCCACATCAGTCTGAAAAATCAAGTCAAATCAATATATTCTCTTCAGACAACTAATGGGAACAGTATATTCTCCCTTATAACCATTCCAACAAAATTTTGGGAAGTATATATGTTGTGCTGCTTTAACAGAGTATCATTACAACACTAACATTATTTCGTGAAAGTGGGAAAGGCACAGAAATAACAATACGGATGATAATGTTGATGACGATGGTGGTGGTGGTGATGGTGGTAGTGGTAGCGGTGGTGGTGGTGGTGGTGGTGATGGGTGGTGGTGATGGTAGTGGTGATGTTGTGGTGATGGTGGTAGTGGCGATGGGTGGTGGTGTGGTGATGGGATGGTGATAGTGGTGGTAGTGATGGTGGTGATTGGGGTGATGGTGGTGTGGTGTGGTGATGGGATGGTGGTGGTGATGGTAATGGCGATGGGTGGTGGTGGTAGTGGTGTGGTGATGTTGTGGTGATGATGGGTGGTGGTGGTAGTGGTGATGGGTAGTGGTGGTGGTAGTGGTGGTGGGTGGTGGTGATGGTAGTGGTGATGGGTGGCGGTAAGTGCTGTGGTACTGCAGCTTGTGTCCCATCTCCTCCTGTCTTTGTCTTGTGTCCTGTTGTCTCGTCATATTGTGCCCTGTTGTCTCGCCATGTCCTCACTTCTCAAGCACTCCTGGCCAAAGCTTATCTGAAAAAGAAACTGAAATTACTACAGGAATAATCATAGCAGTAATAATTATAGTAGTAACATCAAGAGTAATAATAGCAATAGCCGTAACAGTAAGAGTAATGGGAGCAAAAGCAGCAACAGTAATCAGAATAATAGTAACAGCAATATTGTGAAACCAACTCTAACGTATGGAAGTGAAGCTTGGACCTTGTTGGAGGGACAGAAGTCAGGAGTGAGAGCAGTGGAAATGAGTTATTTGAGAGGAGCATGTGGAGTCACATGGAGAGAGAGACTGACAAATGAGGAAGTAAAGAAGTGTTGTGGTGTGGATGTGGATGTGATAGGAAGTGTTAAGAGAAACACACTGAGGTGGTTTGGCAATGTGAAGAGGATGGAGAGTGAGAGAATGACAAGGAGAGTGTATGTGAGTGAGGTGGAGGGGGGGAGAGGGAGGGGGAGGCCAAGGATGAAATTGAGGGATGGAGTGGAGAGGTATATGAGAGAGGGGAGTGTGAGCTGGGAGCAGGGCAACGAAATGGCGGGGGACAGAGTGACATGGAGGCGATTTGTTTGTGGCCACCCCTTACGGGATTGAGGCGTCTGGCAATAGGAAGGTAGATAGACAGCAGAGTAATAATAGTAACAGCACTAATACCAATAAGAGAATCGGGTAATTGTACGTTTTACTTTAAGCAGCAAAAGGACCTTACCAGTTCTATCTCTATTGCCTGACGACTTAATCCCTCAAGGGGTGGCCACAAACAAATCGCCTCCATGTCGCCCTGTCCCTCGCCATTTCACTACCCTCCCCCCAGCTCACATCCCCCCCTCTCGTATACCTCTCCACTCTATCCCTCCATCTCATCCTCGGCCTCCCCCTCCCTCTCCCCCCCTCCTCACTCACACACTCTTCATCCTCTCCACATAGCTAAACCACCTCAGTATACTTCTAACGCATTTTATCACGTCCACATCAATTCAGTTTCTATAAATCCAGTCTGGTTTCTGTATTTTCTTTTATCATCGCGTTCCTTATGCCTCGCGAACGTTTGTAATGGCGGACTTAAACTTAATGGAATCTTGGTTAAGTCAGATTAGGTTAGGTTAAATTGGGTGAAAGTGTAAGGTTAGGAGGAGGCAATAAAAGGCGACCAGGACGTGTTGAAGCGTCGGGCATTACACTCCAACAACAGTCGATACAGTGGAAGGAACATGGCTAAAAGCAATTGGGAAAGAAATTTAACGTCAAAAGGTTATTTACCATCTCAAATATAACCATTAAACTAGAAATGACTACCAGGAAGAAGAATTCATTTGGTAAGGTGCCTCTGCTGACTAACGTAAAAAGTATATTCACTTGAAAGTCGCTGTTATAGCAATACTAATAACAGGACAGCAGTAATAGCAGTAACAGTAGCAATAGTAATGCATAGTAATAACAGCAATAACAGCAACGGTAATTCATAGTAATAATAGTAACAATAGCAACGGTTATAGCATACTACAAGGAACACTCAGAACCAACTAGCTAACTGGTCTAAGGGCAGAATATTTGACTCTGCCTTTATTCCTTGGCCTTTGACAGACTATGGTAGTTTTCAGAATTGCTGCGCAGCCACCAATGCCACCTAGAATAATCACTACGAACTACCAAACCGCCATACCCAACCACAAGTATCTGCGGCTGTTTACATTTCGGCAAACGCCCTAACCCAGCAAAACACCTCCATCCACATTTACCCACCTGCATATCAGACTAAGTTAATATATAGTGATTTTCTTAACATATACTTAACATTTACCAAAGGAAAATGTCCCACAAAAGCCATCAACATTCCTTCCTCTACAACACGGCTTCATTTCAACTAACACACCTATCCCCTCCCCCCCCGGCTTAAATTAACCCGTAATGGCTCACACGCGGAATAACCAAGTCTAAATTAAGATGCTATGAGTTTTTGTAAATATTATTTACCCTTAACGAAGGAAAATGTCTCGGAGAAGCCGTCCACAACCTTCCCCCTCGAGAGCAAAGCCTCCACTGAACACGTCATAAAATGTGACCTCAAAAAATTCGCCTTGTTTCCCGGATGCCTGTGAGAAAAAAACAAGCGTCCTAGATACTCCTCACTGGAGAAAGTTATCTAAATTGAACAGAGGTAAATTTGCATAAGTCTCGTGAGTAAATCAGGCTATTAAATCCCCTAACTCACCTACAATCACCTCTCATATACTAGCTAGTTCCCTAAGATTTGGCCAAATCAATAAGGTCACTTAGCTATATANTTGTCCCTCATAGGATAGAAGAGTTGCCAACTATTGCTTAATTACAAGTCAAATACAGCTAACTTACTCCGTAAAATATACAAGGTGAATCTAACTTAATCTAATCTTAGTTTTAATTAAACTAAACAAAATATTCCCCTTTTCTACAGATAGATATACTGTATATATATTAAAACTGGCCTCCCGTTTGATCGTGGGCTTTTTCATCCTTAACACGTCATTCACGCAGGCGCAGTTTAGGTCAATGGAAAATTCCCTAGTTTTTACACGTATATACATAGTTGTCTACCAATGTTAAACGCAGTAGCATTTAATTTATTAATAATAAGAATTAACAGAATGTAATCTCGGGGTTTTTAAACCTCTCAAGTACGTTTTCCTCTGCCCTTTAACGATCGACAACTAAAAGTAAATAGCACAACAGCCCGGGGGGGAAATATTTCCCACAATGCCTCTCTAAAATATAAATCTAACGCCTAACCGGCAACTCAACTAGGAGATGAAAGAAAACAGGGGATTTACAGAGAACGTAATGTTAAGCCTCAGAAACATAACACAATTATTTAAACCTTAGAACGTAATTAAACGAGACAGGATAAGATGAAGAGAACGTAATTTTAAAAGAGAACGTAAGGCTATGAGAGAGTATGACAAGAAACAGGCAGACAAATGAGGCAGTAAAGGAGCGTTGTGGTGTTGATGTGGATGTGGAGTTAGGTGGAGTGACAGACAGACGAATATGGAAGTAAAGGAGCGTTGTGGTGTTGATGTGGACGTGGAGTTACGTGGAAAGACGGACAAACAAATGAGATCGATAAATGAATAGATAGAATGATAGATAGATAGATAGACAGGCAGATAGATTGATAGATAGATAAACGGAGAGATAGATAAGCATACAAAGCGGGAGAGCAGAAGTGGGTGCGAATTAAAGTTTGCCCAAAAAAATTAGCAAACTTTTTTCTTTTTTTTCATATGTAAATGCACAGGTATACTCTTTTCACTCTAACTTGGCCTAAAATTACCATCTCTCTCTCCTGAAGCTGGGCTGTGAGATTAACGCTAGAGCTAGTCACGAAGAAGCGCCATGGAAAGAATGCAGAGCCGTAGTGTTGTCTTTGCTGCCACTGAGCTGCGTGAAATAAAAGACCAAACAACACTATAGTCCTTTTGTGATTGAGGTTAGTCTGCAGGGAGATGACTAGAAGTGTGTGTGTGTGTGTGTGTGTGTGTGTGTGTGTGTGTAAGCTGCGATACTATTAGAGAGAGAGAGAGAGAGAGAGTTTACGTTCGGACAGGTCAGCATTCCAGTCCTTTTTATTTTTCAGTAATTTATAATATGGGTAGAATTTCAGTGCAGGAAGTTGGCACTGATACCAGGAAACAGGACCACAAAAAAAATAAAAAAATCCTTGGCACACACACTCCTACACTCCACACCAACCATCCTTCGATCCTTCGAGGGCTAGGGAGGGGGTTGAGGGATGTGTGTGTACCTGGGCAGTGGAGCCGCCTGGTTATATCAGTGCCACCACGTGAAGGGTCCCTCTCATATTCAAGGCCCAAACAAGCAGCCATTCACCCTCCTCCATTCTCTCCTTAATGGCTTTACCACGTCATTAACAGCCCTTATTAAGTCTGCCGCCTTGGTAATTACCCTAATGATTCGTTAGTTTTGATGGAGAGGGTGACTGGCGTTCTGCAAGGGAGGCTGAGGACACAGGCACCTCCTCTTTACCGATTAGGAGAAACACAGTGAGGTGGTTTGGCCATGTGGAGAGGATGGAGAGTGAGAGACTGACGAGGAGGGTGCATGTGAGTGAGGTGGAGAGGGGGAGAAGGAAGGGAGGCCAAGGATGAGATGAAGGGATGGAGTAGGGAGGTATGTGAGAGAGGGGGGTGTGAGCTGGGAGCAGGTAAAGGCTCTTCCCTCTTCTCCCACTCCTTCCCTCACCTCCTTCCTTCCCTTCCCTCCCCTTCTCTCTTCTCCTCCTCCTTCCCTCACCTCTTTCCTTCCCTTCCCTCCCCTTCCTACACCATCGTTGACCTCCTTCAATTTCTTCCTGTCTCTTCTCCTTCCCCCTTCCTTGTCCTCCCCCCCCCCCTCCCCCCTTTTTTTTTTTTTCCACGGTAAGTTTCCATCCACTCATACAATGAAACGAGAATTAACTGAGAAACAGGAAGGTAAATAAGGAGGTAAGATTCGCCTTGGTCTTCCCTTCCTTCCCCGCTTTTCTTGCGGTTTGTTTATGCATGTATTTGTCTCTGTTTTTATCTATTTGTCTGTCTGTCTGTCTGCCTGTCTATCTATCTATCTATCTATCTATCTATCTAAGAAGAACTATCACCAGCCTGCTCCTTGCTATGGGCCACACACTCATCCACATGCCATTCAATCCCCCGGAATCCTGACGCCACCTCACACGCCTAACCACCTATACATTTTTTTTTCTTGGGAGGGGAGGGTGTTCCAGTTCCGTTAGATGAAAACAAACCTACTATAGAGGATGTATTTGACTAGTAACCAAGGAGACTCATTCGTACTTCATAACATAGGGATCCTTATTGATTTGACTAGTAACCAAGGAGACTCGGATCCCTAACCTCTATAGCTTTGATGGGCAATTGTAGTTAGATTGGTTATTCTGACTAGTAACCAAGGAGACTCAGTTCCATAACCCTTTTAGCTTCTACAGTCAAATGTTACATTGGTTGATATGGCTAGTAACCAAGGAGACTCAAAGATCCCTAACTCCCTATAGCTTTGATAGGCAAATGTAGTTAGGTTGGAGGTTCGATTTAACTAGTAACCAAGGAGACTCAAATTTCTAACCCCTTATAACTCGGTTGATGGCCAAGTGTAGTTAGACTGAAGGGTCGATTGAACCAGTAACCAAGGAGACTCATTCCTGTTATATAAGTAAGGCTGATAATAACCAAGGAGACTGAAATTCATAACCTCTTATAGCTTCGATGACTAGTAAAACTGGAGGTCGATTTGACTAGTAACCAAGGAGACTCAGCCAATGCTTTTTAACGAGAAGTGGGCCAGTCCCATCGCGTGAAGTCAAAATTAATGCTCAAATTCTGTTACTGGCCAACCTGATAAACTGGACGAAATATTTAGCGAAAAACTGAAGGATAAATGAAGGCGAGCGATGGATTAGCGGATGTGAGGTTTTACTTATTTTTTTTTTCTGTGATTAATGTTCGTGTTTGTGTGTGTTTGTTGCTTTGTTGTTGTTGTCGGTGGTGGTGGTGGTGTTATTATTGTTACTGTTATGCTACGTATTTGTGGGTCGGTTTCTCGCGCTCAAATACGCAGGCTACAGCGGGTCCCTATTCTAGACCGGGAGGTAACTCCAAAGAGTAGGACTGGACACAAAAACAAGGCAGTAAATATTACACACATGTATTCCAGATATTTTCCAAAGAACAATAGTACATCACAAATATATTACAGCTGGGTTGGTCGGGGGTAGGTTAACTCTGTACACAAATGGAATCTGTCACTATACCGACTGGTAGAAGTATGGTAGTATTAACCCAATACTTATGGCACATACAATACACTTATAATTTAAGACACAGGAATGAATTTGCTATAATTTCCTAAACCCGTATAGCACTGGACGGCACTGTATATGAGTTACGTTAACACCTGTGTCACAGATACCTGTTGGCCGGAAGTCTATCTCAGGTAGAGTTGCCTGTAGTGATCACTGGCAGGGGGGACTGTGATATTTTGGTATACCCTGACAAACGTGCCTGGACACGGGGGTGGGTGGAGATTTAATGCACAAAGGGGAGGCACGATGGAAATAGCATGGACTCCTTCTGCTGGTCACTTAAGGGTTTCACTCGCGTGCCTGTGGGTTGGGGAGGGAGAGTGTAAATAACAAGGGAATGGCACGACCGACACAATATTAATGTTCTGTTGGTCACGAAGACTGTGGGACTCTACCCGAGATATAGGTCAGGCCACGTTCTAGCTTTTAGGATCGTCCAATCTTATATTCTGGGTTCCTGGTCACTTAAACTCGAGAATACACTATAGGAGATCACTCGTAATGTATACGTTAATGCACACAAATATCTGGGTCAAAAGAGCACACACACATATGTAAAGTCCACTCACTTTGTTACCACTGGTGGGCCCTAGGTTGATTCCTCCGTCCGGAGAAAGGGCAGAGTGGCGCGCCCCTGGACAGGGCCCCACACGTAGTCGTGGGGCTAGGGGCTTGACCCGAAGAGAGCCAGAAGGTGGGCCTGTCGTCAGGTCTGGGAGAGACTCAGGGAGGCCTCGCCCACAGGTAAGTCGCGCCCTGGTGTTCGGGGCAACTCCCGGGGCAACTGGGGACCCAGGGGCGGCTGGACTGCGGCAACTGCTAGAGGGCGGTGTCACCAACAGGGTCATCTCACGGGAACCTTGGGCCAGGGGAGTAGTGGACAGGGCCCGTCGTTGGCTGTGGGGTCTGCAGGGACTCTGCGTCGGCCACTGTTCACCATGGTGGAGTTGCAGGGAACCAAGACCTTGTGCGAGGCCTTGCCACGTCCCAGGTAAAGAGTCCTCTCTGGCTGCAGGTCCTCCTGTAGGAGGGAAGCGGACGGTGGCCTGCTTTACACCTGGCCCGACGTGACTTATGGCCAAAGTCGTGGTAGCACAGGGGGCATCAGCTTCAAGGCGGCTAGTGCCCTGCTCTGCCTCTGACCCGACATGACTTATGGCCGACGTCTGGGTTGCACAGGGGATGACAGCTTCAGTGCGGCCGATGGCCTGCTCTACCTCTGGCCTGACGTGACTTATGGCCGACGTCTGGGTTGCACAGGGGACAACAGCTTCCGTGCGACTAATGGCATGCCTTACCTCTGGCCCGACGTGACTTATGGCTGACGTCGGAAGGGCACAGGAGGTGGGAGCTCTGGTGCGGCTAATGGCCCGTACCAGTGAGCTGAGAGCGCTAGCAGCAGAGGGACAGACTGTGGCCAATCCTGCCTCGTGCCCAGTACGGCTTATGGCCGGTACTGCGGCGCCACTCTGGGGGGAACGCCTACAGGAGACGGACGACTTATGGCCAGTCCTGCTCGGCCGACACGCGTCCGTGTCGCGGCCCTGTGGCGGGGATGAAACCAGGGAACAGACTGTGGCCGGTTCTGCCCCGTACCCGGTACGACAATGGCCGATACCGCTGCGCTGCGAGGAGCTGTAAACTCCACCCCTTACCTGTTGAGTGGAGCTCTGGCCGGAGACTAGGTGCTGCGACTGCTACCTTTCCGGGTCACCACCTGGACGCAAGAGGGGCACCGGGAAGTGATACAGGTGCGCCGTTCCTGTTCCCAGCCGCTCTGTGTCAGCGGCGGTCCCCCGGTGGTACTGGGGGGGTTGGGGGTGCTGGTGTCGTCTGCTCCGGCCGTCATGTTGTCTGTGGCTCCAACCTCTAACTCCTGTATTTCAGTTATTGTTGCTGTTGTTGTTACCAGCCGCAATAGAGGCTGTGTGTGTATCTGTTAGCACGATAACTTCGCAACCGCTCAAGTTATCATCACAAAATTTTGCTGGTGTGTAGTAGGAATGAAAATCTTCTACGAGTTCGAAATTGGTGAAAGTAGGTCAAGGTCAAGGTCAAGGTCATATTCCGAGCCAAGCTAGATAAGTATCGGCTCGCGGCTGGTGTGAATCCCCCCCTTGTGGAGGCCTCTAACTGTTGTTGTTGTAATCCCGGGTTCATAATATGGTGAACACTGCGCACTGCAAAAGGAAGCTGACCAGTTCCTGCCGTCCACCATCTCTCTGGG
This sequence comes from Birgus latro, assembly GCA_018397915.1. NCBI lineage: Eukaryota > Metazoa > Arthropoda > Malacostraca > Decapoda > Coenobitidae > Birgus > Birgus latro. Next base: position 10,679 of record JAGKTI010004289.1, read on the forward strand.
GATAGGCAGAGGAGTGAGGGACGTGTGTATAACCAGGCAGCTCCACTGCCCCGTTATATGGATGCCACCACGTGAAGGCGTCCCCACCAACTTAGAGTGAGAGGAGTATATGTTAGTAAGCTTGCCTGCTCAATCTCGTACCACAAGGTTTCGTCAGTAACTTCAGATCAATACCAACTAATATATATATATACCGATGTTTTCATATTGTTGGAAATTTTGGTGTATCGCTGTAGTTGTTGTTATTACTTGGAGCTTTGTGTTGGGGCAATTGCTGTGGCGGAGGGTCAGAGAGATAGATGGATAGACTGATAGATAAATTGATTGACTGATTAATAAACAGGCTGACACACAGACAGACTAACAGGTAAACAGACTGACAGACAGACTGACAGATGGATAGACAGATAGACTGATACAGAGATAGATACAGAGATAGACTGAAATATAGACTAATAGATAGATAGGTAAGAAAATGTTCTGGAAGGAGGTAAAGAGAGCTAGACAGGGTGCCAATGAAGGGAGTGGGGGTGTGAAAGATAAAAATGGTAGATTACTAGTGGAAAAGGGAGAAAAAGTAAACAGATGGAGAGAACACTTCAATGAACTGTTAAACATAGAGAATGAAAGTAATGCAAGTATAAGTGGCTGGGGAATGGCAGGGAGAAGGAGGGTTGTGAGAAGAGAGGAAGAAATCACCAGGATGGAAGTGGTGGAAGCAATGAAAAAAGTTAAAATGGGGAAAGCCCCAGGAATTGATGGAGTGTGTGGTGAAATGCTGAAGCATGGGGGAGAGATAGTAATAGAATGGATGTGGAAGGTGTGCAGATTGGCTTGGGAGGAGGGTAGAGTCCCGGAGGACTGGAAGTCAGGTATAATTATTCCTCTGTACAAAGGAAAAGGGGAAAAAGCAGTGTGTGGTAATCATAGGGGCATTTGCCTTCTCAGTGTAATAGGAAAAATATATGGTAGGATACTTATTGACAGAGTTAGGGAAATTACTGAGGAATTAGTTGGAGAAGAACAAGGAGGTTTTAGGAAGGGAAGAGGTTGTGTAGACCAGATATTCATTCTTAGATCCTTAGTGGAAAAGTTTCTAGAGAAGGGCAAGAAGTTGTATGCAGCCTTCATGGATCTGGAGAAAGCATATGACAGGGTGGATAGA